>JZKD02S1955171.1:353887-366763 GCA_000966675.3 Picea glauca | reverse complement strand
GCATCTAGAGGAAGATCCTTCTAGAAGCGGAAGCTTCTATTAGGTCTTCTTACATCCGCCCTATTCTATTTTATTGAAAGGCCTTATTAATATTGACCTTTATTACATCCAAATACATTGATCTACCTATGTGCGGGTTAGGACCTTAACACCTACCTAGCCCTTAATCATATAGTTTTCCCATTTTTTCATTATATAGAAGATATATTCCTACACTCCATTCAAAGTAGGAACTTTGTAAATCACTTTGAAGAGGAATTAAATGCACCTAACCATTTAAACATTTTCAACAAACATATCAATATGCCTAACAAAGCATTCAACATATATGCACCAACTAAACATTAAATAAATAGATTTTGGGTAGTTAATAAATTACATTTTGGATTGAGGCAATGTGGGTGGAATCGTTGTTTTATGAGTAATTATAGCCTAAGAAAGTTTTCCTTCATATGTAGAATTCTAATATAGGTAATTTTATTCTTGATTAAAATTACGACATGCATTAAGTCACTTAGAAATTATTTATATCATTAATTATTATTTAATATTTAAGTAAAAATTATAAGAATGGTAAATAACATGTGTTTCCTCTTTGGATGTTATAGGTTTGAATCCAAAGGGGTAAAGTAGGTACATTTCCATAGACTAAGTAGCCAAATCAATGCATAGAAATGATATATTTTCATACAAAAAAATGACTCACATACATCAATTTGGTGTTTGGCTAAGCCCTAACCTTAGAAATAGATTTATTGTTGTTGTTGTTAATTATATTGTAGGCAACCTCTAACCATAATAACCGTCATTGTTTGCACTAATGTAAATGATTTATCGGTTCAAAACATCATCATTAAATAGGGTGGTTAGAACTTAGCACATTTGCCTCATTTTCACATTACTAGACACATGCATCAATGGATAACCTTTCGAGAAGAAATAATTTATATTAACATCTAATATCAAGAGGTGAGTGGTATCAATGTATAACCTTTTGATATGAAACAATTTACATTAATGTTTAATCTCAAAAGGTGAGTAGTCACACTAACTACTACTTTGAAGGTGGGGAGGACCTTGTGAATTACATGGTAAATTATAAAATAGTACTAGAACAAAGAGCATGTTTTTTAAGGCCCCTGTAATTAATTAATTTAAATAGATACATGTTTGAGATAAATGTTGAGTCTGTAAGTGAACAAGCATAGAAAATTATGCCTAGATTACACCTACATATAGAGGACCCCTATTTAAATAATTATGATTATGGAAAATTAAGTTAGGCACAAGGGATTGGATTTTATCATGGGTTGTTAATAGCCATCAACATAGAGTCCCCTAATTGTAGCAAGCAACATGGAGTTCATTAATTTTAGTGGGAAACAGACACAAGAGATGCATCCATGTTAGAAAATCTTAGAACAATTCCTCCATAGGACAATTGGAGGCCACATTGTCACCAGTGTGTTATAGAGAGATCCTCACTACTTGATTATTGTCCAAGTTTGAAGTATTTAAATAGATACCACATATAAATTCATGTTGTTTTCACCATCAACATATTCTTGACATGTAATGGATATACAGAAGGAATCGATGGTATTTACCATGAGAAAGTTTAGAAATTGGTTCTCTTAAACAATTCAACCATAGTGGGATGGATGGTGCCACTGAGACCACTATTGGATAAGTTATCCACACTAATCTTGCACATTAGGTAAAGATAAGCATGGTTGGACTCATCATCGTGAAGGATAATTTATATATTTTAACCATGCACAATAAATTACTACAAATTAATTCTTAATAAAAAAAGAAAAGATACAATGGTGTGCGCGTGCGCACACACGCACACACACACACACATCACACAAAGATTTTATCTTGGAAATCCAAACTAGGAAAACCAACAACCTATGTAGAGTTGCACCTCTAATATTTTTATTCATCATCTTCTTCATTGTTTAAAATACAATATATATAGGATCTCGTAGCATCCAAAACCCCTAATCCATTGACCTGGATTAGTCAATAACCCTAATTCCTTAACCAGAATTATAAAACCATTGGCAAAAATCATGTGTCAAAAAATCGCTAAAACAGATGTAAAAACCACTTTTTTCGAGGGCTCCACCCACGAACCCACACCCAGGGGGCTCCCACCCCCCTACAACCCCTCACATGCCTGACGCAATGCAACATGTGGGTTTGGTTGTGCAAAGAATATAACATATACCCAACATTCTCCCACTTGTTGTTTTCTTTGCACACAAGGGGTTACATGATTACATAGTCAACAATCCAGGGCAACAATGGCCATTGTTTCTCTACGCCAGGAGAAATTATTAGTGCTCATGAAATTTGTCAATGAATCTGCAACATTCTTCAAAGTGTCCATCTTCATTAGCAACACCTTATTTTCTTCAACCATGTCTCTCACAAAGTGATACTGAACATCAATATGATTTTTCTTTGAATGATAAGTTTAGTTCTTCACCAAGAAGAATGCACTCTGACTATCACAATATATCCTTACAGATTTGTGTACCAACCCAATACCTAAACACAGTCTCTGTAACCATATTTCTTCCTTTCTTGCACGACTAGTGGATGCCATGTATTCAATTTCTATAGTTGAGAGTGCCACTACAACCTGTCTTTTGCTCATTCAACATATTTCTCCTCCAAACAGGTTAAACACATACCCAATTGTATATCTTCCGTGATCCATATCTCAAAGGTACAAGTTGATAAAGCTGGATAAGAATGAGGAGGACAGATACCGAAGGCACAGATGTTCGAGAGCTATCTCAACAACTAAAGCAAGCGCAACTTGCTATCGTCGAGCTTTACCAGGAAAACATAGAATTAAGACAACAGTTAACAACGAAGACCCTTGAAGTGTCAACATCACAAGGCCATGAAGGAAATGTGACGTGGCTCAAGAGACAGCTCAGGGAAGTGCAATATACAATCGTACAATTGCACGAAACACAAAGGATATCGGAAGAAAGGAATGTGAAGCACTTCATAGAATGTGAAACGACTGGGGAGAAAGTCTGTGCAGCTCTTTCCAGCGCGCAGGAGAAACATGATTAGTTGAGTCCACTCTAGTATTCTCACACGTGGCATTGATTTTGACGGTTTTGAAGAAAGCATCACCCTTGGACGTTTTTTCTTTTTGGTAACAACTGTGACAGTCAACAGTCATTCGCCACACACGCACCCCAACAAATGAGCATGCGACAGAAATCAGGGTCGTTACAGTGGATAACGAGAGTCCGACAGAGCACTTGATCATTCGGATACCTTGTCAGAGGAAGACATCGACACATCACTCTCCCCATGGCGAGATCTTGTTGATAATTGAATCCCCGTGGAAAAGACAAGCGATTATGATGCGATCGAATACAATTGTTTTCTATATCTAGGAAGGCGTCATACGAAAATTCATTCTAACAAAGAACAATCAGTTTTCCTAAATTCCAAGGATAGTAGCTAGTGAACAGGGAATCCCAAGCAACTCCCTCTCCTATATATTTTATTCTTCCAATGTAAGCTAGGTTGGTTTGCAAACTAGTGTAGACAATGACTATCGAATGTAGTTTGAGCTCAATCGAAATTTAATGCAAAAGTCCTGAAGCTTTGATGAAAAGATTCTAATTGCAGTAGTTGGATGTATTGTTTCCTTTCTTTGCGTACATACTTCTTGTCTTCTTTATTCATATCTATTTATGTTTGAATTAGAATGTAATTTCAAACCTAGGATTCGTCACGCAGTTCCCTAGGATTTGCGCCATTTAGACAAACCATCTTTCCTCTAAGTTAACTCTGAATTCATCCTCAACGGCGTTGCGAGTTGCTTCATGTGTTTTTCCCCTCTCCACACACAACGATTTTAAACTGAAAATTGTTTCTTACTTAGCCTTTATCCTCTCAAGTTCATTCACCAAGTCATTTGTTTCTATCGTTTTATTAAATCATCTCCATAGCCCGAGGTCTCACTCTCTTTCGCCAATAGAACTAGAACTTATCATTCAAAGGTGTTAAATCTAGCCGACAACTTAAAGCCATATCCTGTACCGAGACAACGTATCCTGAGAGAGCCCTCTCCAGGTCCAAAAGGCTAGTTTCGGGTCTCAAAGTTGGTTTGTAGGTTGCCTCTGTCATTCGTTTCTCAGTCGAACGAAGTAAATACAGAGAGATAACATTCTGGCGCTGTTGTTGGGGACATAATTGAATAAATTTTCCCTAGGAGAACGACTAAAGTTATAATTTTAACCCCTGAGGGTAACAGAGGGACAAACATCTATATTGGATGAAACCTTTACCCTGGTGACTCCAGTAAAAAATACCAGTATCTCAAAGTAGTGTGATTCAGGAACCTTGGCTCTGAAGACGATCTATACCAGAGAAAATCCTGACCCAAACCTTGTAGAGCCTGTGTGCGATCCTGAGAAACTTTTGCGAAGGACTAGGGAGCAAGTGTCATACCTATTCTATTAACTGGACAGAAGCCTGTCCTTACCCAAATACAGTGTGCAAAACATTAATGACCTTGAGTTTGATGCCCTGTTTGAGCAAACCCTATTCAGGTCTAAGTCAGAAACCTGTTTGGACGATATAGTCTTTGACCAGAAGAGGTTTCAAGCTCCGATACCTAAGAACATCCCCCAAATCCCTAACCCTCCTAGATGCATGGCCACCAGATTCACCCCCCTTGTTTTACCATCCCAACTGCACGATTTGCCCCAGAATTACAACCAGATGATCAAGCTCTATGATGTTGAAGGGAACATTTCATCCCAAAAGCATCTGGATTGGTTCAATGATTTCATCGACCTAGAGGAGGTATACTATGCAGACACAAAAATGAGGTTGTTCACGCAGAGTCTTTCAGGAGAGGCGAGGAAGTGGTTCAAATCCCTCCTAGCAACAAGCATACAAGACTTTGTCGCATTTGAAACGTCTTTCATTACTAGATGGGGAGACAAGAAGAACCCCTTGCAGTTGTTGACACGGTACAATAACATGAAGAAGGTGTTGGAGGAGACGGTGCAAGAATTCTCAGCCCGTTTCATGAGGGTTTACAACTCAATTCCTACAGAAGTCCAGCCACCTCCCGGGGTTGTGTAGTTGTGATACGTCAATTCCTTGGACGATGATTTTGCCTTACTGTTGAGAGAAAGAAGATCAACAAATATAGACCCCATGATGAGCGACACAATCTAAGTTGAGGTAAACCTGATGGTTTTGGGGAAGATCAAACAAAGATTCAATAGAGGCGATAATAAACCCCAAGGGGATGCATAGCCATCGACATCTCAGTCCTCAGACAAAAAATTTGACTTGATGATGAAGACGATGGATAAACTGATGGAAAGAATGTCCATGGGAAACAAACCTGTTGCCCGAGAACAACATGACACTCAACCCATAAATTAGAACCTCGGAAGGGGTCAGGTCCCTCAAATCAGACAGAGGGAGCAGAGAGACCAGAGCGACCAACAAACAATGCCTTCGTTCCAAAATAATTACGTAGACGAGAATTTCGATCAGATGTTCCAAGACCAAATGCATTGTTGTGATGACAAGGACACGTGCGTGTTTTTTATGAAGGGAGAACATGATCAATACATGAGCAAAAATGGCGATATTATGTTGGAGACAGATGACACACTCTCTTGGGAAAAATAAGAATTTAGGAAAGGTTATCACAACGCCATCATGCAATTTCAGAAACAATACAACCTTAGGAGAAAGAAGGCACCTACCGAACCTTAGCAGACGAATCCCATAATGAAACCTCTGGCGGATACCCCTACCACAAGTCACCCAAAACCAGACAAACCGACCAAGGATGCAGCTGAGAAGGAAAAGTCAAAGGAGGAGGCCCCGAAGAAAGCGCCAGAGACAAGTCGGGAAACACATGGCAAAGAGGTAGAAAAGGTCTCTCCCCCCTTTAACTTTGAGAATGAAATGGCCAAGATCAAAATCTTTGTCCCATTCAACGAACTTATCAAAAAGAGTGAGTATTGGGAGCATATTATTAAAATGCTAAAAATGGGAGAAACCCTCGACACTTTGAACGTCCAGGACGATCACCCTGCTATTTTATTTGGTCAACGTGTAGATGAGACAAGTGATACTGAGGGCATTCCCCATTCTATGACAGTCTCAAGTTCCATGACATGACCCTCCATATTTCCATGATGGATTCAAGTGCATCGCACAACCTCATGCCAAAGGTGATCATGGACGAGTTGGGTTTGGACATCACTAGGCCCTATAAGGACCTCTTTTCTTTTGATTCGAGAAAATTCAAATGTTTGGGTCTCATCAAAGACTTGGTCATGTTGCTAGCCCAAATTCCTTCATAGAACATGGTCATGGAAGTGGTCATGGCCGATATACCCCCTAAGTTTGGCATGTTGTTATCCAGGTCGTGGGTTGTGAAATTAAAGGGAACTCTGCAAATGGACACGTCGTACGCTACCATTCCTGTCTTTGGCTAGGAGAGATGGTTATATAGAGAAGTACTACTGAATTACATGGTAAGCAGTAAGACACAACTGAATAACCATCCTATCTACTGCGTTGAAACTGAGGTCGGCTCCTCCATATTCTACAATGACCCGAGCTTTTAAGAGGAAGAGTTGACAACTGTCATGACCGTCGATGATAAAGCCACACGATGAGAAACAAAGTGTGTCAATCCGAGAAACCACACGGAGAACGAGATGTGGGACATGATTTTCGATGGCGTTGTCAGCAAAGAAGGGGTAGGGGCCGGTGTATGGATAATTCCTCCCAAGGTGGGCACAAAATTCTTCTCATACAAGCTCGATTTCAACTATACAAATAACATGGCTAAGTATGAGGCACTGATCTTAGGCTTGAAGGTTTTGAAATAATTGGGCGCAAATAGAATAGTAGTGCATGGGGAATCTGAGCTAGTTATAAACCAAGTGAAAGGCATATATCAATCCAAACACCCTAAGCTGAGAGCGTACAGGAACTTGGTGTTGGACCTCCTCGAAGAATTCTCGGAGTATAATCTATCGACTATACCGAGGGGGAAAAATCAGATCGCCGATGCATTGGCCACCTCAGACTCATTTTTTAAAATTCCCATCTTTCTCAACAAAAAATACGAGACCAAAGTCAAACACAGGTCGACAGTGCCTGATAATATTAAATATTGGCAGGTGTTTGAGGACGACAAACAGGTGGAGAGATTTCTCCAAATGAGCGACAAGTTTGCTAACATAAACATTGATGACGAGTGTTGCTGCGACGAAGATGGGAGCGCAGATACGCATAGTAATGACAACCCTTTCCAGACCCAGATAGCAGGAAGGGACATAGTACAACTGAAAAATAACATCATCCCAAAGGGGATAGTTCTGTTGGAAAGAATGTTTGATGAAAACGATGTGGCTAGAAATCCAAAGATCACTGCAAACGATGAGGATGTCGAAGATTGCAACATCAGAACTCAGGAGAACCTGAAAAATAATCAAATTGTCGAAAACGCTCAGTCCAAAGGTCAAACAAGATTACATCAAGCTCATGAAGGATTTCCCCGATGTTTTCACATGGAGTTATGATGAATTAAAGGTTTATGACACCACGGTGATTCAACACGTCATTCCTCTCAAAGAAGACCAGAGGCCCTTCAAATAAAAGTTGAGACAGATAAACCCCCTACTACTGCCGCGAATCGAAAAGGAGGTAAAGAAACTCTTCGAAGCTAAAATTATCGTTTCTTTAACGTTTTCGAAGTGGGTGGCCAACTTGGTGCCTATAAGAAAAAAGAGCGGTGAAATAAGATTGTGTGTGGATTTTCGAAACTTGAACAAAGTGTCCCTCAAGGACCACTACCCGCTCCCTAGAATGAACTATATTCTGAAAAAGGTAGTGGTGTCCCAGAAGATGTCCACGTTGGATGGTTTTTTGGGTTACAATAAGATCCTGGTACACCCAGATGACAGGGAAAAGACGGATTTTACGACACCATGGGGAATGTTCATGTATTCCAATATGCCTTTCGACTTGATGAACGCCGGAGCTACCTTCCAGTGGGAGGACAATTATATTGTGATCTATATGGATGACATCACGATATACTCTAACTCCAACGAACAACACCTCGGGCATTTGAAGAAAGTTTTCCAGAAATGCATAAAATTCGGCATATCATTGAACCAAAAAAGTCACATTTTGGGATGCAATAAGGGAAGATGTTGGGGCACATCATATCGAAAGAGGGTATCAAGATATACCTCAGTAGGGTTGAAGGAATCCTTAAAATTGGCACTCCGTGCAGTGAGAAGGAGGTGCAATCCTTCCTGGGAAAAGTAAATTTCTTGAGAAGATTCATCCTTAACCTAGCTGAAATTATAATACATATCACTTGCATGCTGAGAAAGGGAAATGAGATTAAGTGGAACTCGAAAGCTAGGAAATCATTTGAAGATATCAAAGCAACAATGACTAAAGCTCCTGTGCTGGACATCCTAGAATTCATGAAAGACTTCATCTTGTTTTCATTTGCCTCGGAGCATACGATTGTCGACGTGATTTTACAGAAAGACGATCAGAACTTTGAGAAGCCTATAGCCTATTTCAGCAGAACACTGAGGGAATATCCACTAAGTTACGACATTATGAAGAAACAAGCATACACCTTAGTAAAATCCCTAAAGGAGTTCAGAACATACATATTACACTCCCACGTTATCACTTATGTGCCTAGTAACTCTGTCAAGGATATCCTGACTCAGCCTAACCCTGAGGGAAGAAGGGGTAAATGGATAGTGGCCATGTTGGAATACGACCTCAAAATCAAGCCCATGAAGCTAATTAAGGGCCAGGGCCTTGCAAAGCTGATGGTGTAGTCGGACTGCGACGTTTTCATAATCAAATTCATCACTAATCTGTCAGAGAATCCTCAGGAAGAAACAACTGCGCAGGTGTCTCAAAAGTTCGTTGATTCACCGTGGTATATAGACATCATCTATGTGTTGAGGAATCTGTAAGCCCCTCTGGGTTTAAGTAATATCAAGGCCAGATTCTTAAAACTTAAAGCTATTAAGTTATGCATCTTGCATAACTCACTGTACTGGAAAGATCCAGGCAGGATATTACTAAGTTGTTTGTTGGAAAACGATGTGAAACGAGCTATCGAGGAATTTAACAAAGGTGACTGCGGAGGACATCACTATAGGAAAACCACTTCTCACAAAATCTTAAGAGCATGCTAATATTGGCCTAGCATCTTCGTAGATGTTTAAAAAGAAGTTTACATTTGCCATGAGTGTCGTATTTTCGATGGAAGGAGAAAGTTGTAGCCCATGCCGCTGAAACAAATCTCGATCGAAGCACCTTTAATGCAATGGGGATTGGATTTTATAGGGGAGATCCATCCGCCATCCTCATCACATCATAGAGAGATACTCATGACCACCGGTTACTTGACGAAATGGATAGAAGCGATTCCAACGAAGTAGGCTACTGACGCAATCATCATTCAATTTTTGGAGACAAAGATCTTGTCGATATTCAGATGCCCTATCAAGATCATAACAGATAACGCATCTGCTTTCAAGCCCAAGAAGATGGAAAATTTTTGTTAGGATTACAATATAACCCTGGGAGATTCTACAACATATTACCTACAGGGAAACAGGTTAGCAGAATCGTCAAATAAAAGTTTGACCAGGATCATCAAAAGACTCTCGCAAGATAGCAAGAAGGCCTGGCATAAAAAGATGATTTATGTGATATGGATGGACATGGTCACTACCAAGAAGTCCATATCGATGTCTACATTCCAGATCGTATACGACATGGATGTGGTTTTCCCCACCTCACTAGGGTTTCCCGTCAGGAAGTTGTTGTAGGAACAGGAAGTCGAGCCAGATGACACACAAAGGAGGATAAATCAGCTGATTCATACACAACAGATGAGGGAGAAAGTGTACAATCGATCATAACTCCAGCAGGAAAGGATGAAGAAAACCTTCGATAAGCATTCTAAGCAGGAAGATTTTCAGATGGGGGACCTGGTGCTGAAATGGGACGCAAGGAACAAAGATAAAGGAAAGCACAGAAAGTTCGATCATATCTGGACAGGTCCATTAAGAATCAATGCATATCACGGGAACAACGCTTATTTTCTAGAAGAGCTTAATGGAGAATGCGTTGGTTGGGGTCCTATAAACAACAGGTTCCTCAAACACTATCTGGTACAATAAAGTCTGTTTAAGTCACATATCATTGTAAATAGTCATTTTATTTTCACGATAGGTGTTTTCAAGTCAGTGTGTTAGCAGAAAATTGAAGCCTGAAGTGAAGGCCCTGAGCTTATGATGAGTTTGTTAGAAACTGTGTAAATGAGTTTAGGTTGCATTTTTGTTTTTCGTGTTTTGGTGTCTGAAAGTCGAATAAAGCCCAATGGTTGGGCACCTGGTCTGGTATTCTTTGCTACCTCATTGGGAGGATAACATCCCCATTGGAGCCAGTTGTTAGCGCCATCATTTTCCTTTTAGTAAGGGTCCGTCTTAGTCGAGTCATGGTCTGTGTGTCAAAGCATGTGAAGTTGGGTATTGAACAACAAAGGGGTTGAATTCAACAAGTGGTTGGTTGGCCTTTGGAGTCGGGAAGGGATGTCAGAGTCAAAACATGTGTAAATGGTACGAGTTTGTTCCCAAAGAGTCAGGTCCTGTCAGAAAAGGGAATTTTTTTACGTGCTGAGGGTCGAGGCAAGTTGTTAAATAGAAGTCGCATCAGAAAGTGTAGTGACCATCATCAACTCATTATGAAAGCTGGAAGAATGAAAAATCATGGCGCTCGTACCACATATGCCCTGCAGCGCTTATCAACTGTACTTTACATGATTCGAAGTGTACTCGTTGCGCGGATGTGCTACAAAAAATTTTCAATTCGTTTCGAAACATCCAGTTGCCATGAATTTAGTGTTCCCTAGCACGTTTCCACCTCCCGCCCGCTCTGTTATAAAGTTTGGATGTTCTGCATGCATTCTTCTCACCAGTAGAGGTTATGCATTGTTTGTAGTTCTTCTCACAAGCCCGGGTTGATCAAGATTACTGCCTTAGGCCCATGCCAAATCCACCGCGCACAGGACAAATACACATTGCACCATGGAAACCTCTCAAAACAAAAGGAAGGGTGCGCGAAGTGGAAGAAACGCTGGGCCCGAGCCCCAAAACTTGACGTTGATAAAAAAAGATCAAGAGGTCAGAGCGTCCTTCGAAAAGTTCGGGTGCATGGCCTTTTGCAGGAAAATTCAAGGATTCAATATGAGACTAGCTGAGCAGTTCACACTCAGTTTCGACGGATCCCGCACAGTGATCTCGATGTCACTTTCCAGGTAACTGAAGAAACTTTGTCGATCACAAGAAAGATCCCTTTGCATGATGAAAGGTGGTTTAAAGGCATGCCCTTGGATGCGTGATGTTATGAAGACTTCATCAAGCAATATTGTTTAGGTGGGAGAGTCAAGATAGACGTTCTGAGTAGATATTTGCAAGAGCCTTTTCAGAAACTACTTGGAGTAATTGGGAAATAATTCACCTGTGAAGGGAGGTTTGAAAGAATACATTCGCATCACATTAGATTATTAATGCACTTCATGTTGATATTATGGTAGTTGCGGGAGGTATTTACCTCCACGTGTAAACCTGACAAGGATAGGATACTCCGGGAAGCAAGAAGAAACCCTAATGAATTGGCTAATAACCCTAGAAGACTTGTTGGCTCAAGAAGATAATTTATATTAGGTTATTAGCATCCAAGAGAAGAAGTCAACCAAAAATAATAATATATACTGAACAGATAGATACCCAGAATGAGAAGTCGGCCTAGGCAGTTAGCCAGAATTAGTATAAATACAGGAGGCCAGTTCTCATTCTGGCAGGCAGTCTCAGAATTGTAGAGCAACACTTGTGCGCACTGCAGTTGCCCAGTTTCTGCGTAGGTTTGGAGGAGAGCTGCCGCTGCAGCTGCTACAGCTAGCAGTTACACTTGGTCTGTCTCTTGGCTAGGGTTTGGACTATCCGATCAAATCTTGTGATGCACTATCCTCGGGGAAAGGTGTGCTACCCTTTGTTTGGCTATCTGTCCTAGGGTTTTCTTCTGGAGTGATTCTCTGTCAAGGTTAAGGTGCTCGAAGGGTGGCTTCGGCCTATGGTTGGGTGATAAGGGTATTGTCAATGGTAAAACGAGCACAACCACTTATATTCTAATAGGATATGGGCCCACACCTCCTTCATTCAGTCTAAACACTGGAAGGAAACATAGCCTCTAGGATATTGAGCTCGTTGAGGAACTGCCTCTAGGGTTACTAGCAGAAGCAACTTACAAGACATTGCCGCTAGGGTTACTAGCAGGAGGAGTTGCAGAAACCCTAATCCTCTTGTTGAGGCACCTTAAGTGAATAGATTGACCTAATCTCCGGATATATTAGTGCGCTCTAGCCTAGCACATCTCCTGATAATCTCAACAAGCCAAGACGTGAAGTTTGAGTTTTTGGTCAAAACTAGGGTTTGACCAAGTCAAAGAAGCCATGACTTATTCTATGAACTCAAAGAAAAAGTTAGATGGAGCCTCTAATTTCAGAGCATGGAAGACAAGGATTGACCTCATCCTTGCCAAGAATAAAGTATTGGATATCGTGAAAGGAAAGATCGTGAAACCAGAGTTTGAAGAAGAAAAAGAGAAGGAACCACACAAAGTTACAATTATGGAGAAGTTCAAAGATGGTGACATCAATGCCATGAGTATCATAGTGGACTCTGTAAAAGACCACTTGATACCCTACATCTCTCATCTTGACTCATCGAAGAAGATGTA
>JZKD02S1955171.1:309904-335107 GCA_000966675.3 Picea glauca | reverse complement strand
AGGTTTCGTCTGATTCCGAGCACTTTCATTTTTGAGCATTTTTCAAGCCCTATCAGGCTTCTGGATCTGTTTTCAGATCAATGACATTGTTTCCAACTCATGGATGATAGTACAGATGGAAGTGTAACGGGTTTATTGGATAAAGTATCTCATCATAGACAACTCCCTCTGTTTGTGAGAAACCTATGGCTATAGATATTTCTTTGTATTTCTAGACATTTCTATTAGTTGTATGCTTGATCTTATAGATCCACTTGGAAGTCATCATAGACTTCCATTCCGGTCTCTGAACAATATCTTATACATCATTTTTTTATTTTATTTTTCTTTCTCAGGATGTGCCTTGAGAGGCTTGTATGTTTCTCTGCCTCTTGTAGAGTGAGCCTAGCTAGGCATTTTATGCCCTACTGCAATATCTCTGATCATATCAAATGGAGCTACTGGATTAACTGCAATAATGTCTTGTCTCCCTATGAACTGCGGAAGAGGAAGAAGGTACTATCTCTCTTTCTCAATTAGTTTGACTTTTTCTGAATCAAGTGAATCCCTCTGAAGTCTTGAAGGATAATCTTATTCTTTTGTTTGTTAGCCTTCCTGGAACAAGAAAACAAACAAAAGGAATCAAAACAAGAATATCTCATAGAGGAGATTCACGAATACATTTCTAGAATCAAAACATTTTAAGGATTGTTGTCACAAATACAACACCTACTTGTAATGTAGCAACCTTATGGATGTAGGTTATAGTCATGATAAAAACAATCAAAACTGAAGTCTTCACTTCCCGTGTGTTGTTCTTCTGAATGCATTGAGACTTCTTTGGGTCCATGATTTGCACCAGGGGTTCCTTCTTCCTGCAAATACCCTTTCGACAATGATGCAAATAATATATATGTACGAGTGCATACCTGAGAGTGTACACCAATGGAGGTTCTGCTTGTTTGTCTTGTAGCCACCTATACTCCGGTCTAGTAGCAACTTTCTACATGTTCAGGACATGCCTTAGCCTCAAAGACTCCTTCAAATTTGGGCCTCAAACTTTTCTCAACATCCTGGCTTCTATCAACAATTATATTGTTGTAGCGTTTAACTGTCAAGTAACTTATACATGGACCTTTCTATTGGATAATGCATCTTAGGGTGCACGACTACTGCAGACTTTTGTTACTGACAATGCTATCACATATTTGACACCACACTAGTAGATTCATTTCTGGAATTACTGTGTAGAGGGAAGCTTGAAGTCTGTAGTGTTTACAAGTCTCTTGATCCAGGTGTGTGATGTGATTTGTTCCAAGTAATTACAACCTCCAAATTGACACATCCAACTTTCCAACAGTATTTTCAACAGAGGCTAGTTGACACCTCATATTTGTTGTCCCATCTAACTTTGATATTGACTGCAAATTTGTAGAATTTATTATGAGCAGATGCAACTATTTGATCCACGGTACTGGTAGTAATTTAGGAATTTATTGCATCTAGTTTCAGGGAGAATCCCTTGATTTGATTTTCTCTTGGATTGTTGGTTTCTTCACTGGTATTCCCTAGCCTATGAATTTTATCAAGCTGTGGGGTAAACTATGAGTTCATTCCAGCCTATGACAAACACGTCTAGGGGATCGTTGGCACATATATATATTTTTTCATTTCTGAATTGATCTCTCTTGATATTTCAAGGTAAACTTTAATGACTTACAAATCCCTTGCATCCTTCAATCCCCATTGTTATTTTGTATGTTGTATTTGTAGCAATCTTCTGGGCATTGTTTGCTTGGAATTTACACATTTTGTGTATCCCATGTCTTGATATAACAATCTTGTTTCCACATAAAATTTTAGGAGGGATTCGGTTCTTTCTATTACCATTGAAAACACACCACAAAAAATTTAGAAGGGGTCTGACCCTTTTTCTTCACCACCGATTTGTTTTTACCACATAAATTTTAGAACAGGGGTCCGACCCTTTCCTTTTAGGCTGCGACAACCTTAGAGACCTGCAACCAGTTTAAGGAGGTTACCACAGGGTTGAGGAGGGGTCAACCTTTCTTTTCTTCATGCTTTAGGGGTCCAACCCTTCTCCATATACCATGTATGCTATTAAGGGTTTTCTGCAGAAGTTTTGAAAGACCTGTGGCCACCTCATTTTTAAAGCCAGTCCTCCTCCCCATACACTATAGAAAATTAAAAAAATGAAGCATTCTCCTCATCATCTATCATAGGAATTTATGAGGGGTACGACCCTCTTCTCTTCACATTAATAGTAAAGTTTTGGCAGATTCTACCATCAATTCCTAATGTGCAATGGTCTTCTTCAAGCCTACTCTGATACCATGTTAGATTTTTAGTGAGCTATGGCTCATGTATTCCTTTTAAATTTTCTGTCAACAATTACTTGAACCACAACTATTGCAACAAACCAAGATCACAAGAAAAAGATCCATGCACAAGTATACATGAAGTATCATGGGAAACCCTTCTCAACAAGGGAAGAAAACCCAACCAATCCTTTCCTATATTCCTCAAGAGAAATACCTCCCACACCATCACCAAAACTAGCACACAAGAGGCTGCTGCAATTATCATGATTTCAGACCACAACTTCTGAAATCATGAGATGACGCAATGATAAGTGTGTTTCCTCAATGTGGATTCACCTTTATTTATATAAGACTTGTCACATCAAATGATGTGTCCATTGGAAAAATAGGGCCGACCTCAATAACTCAAAATATAATTAATAATTTCCATATTAATTATCTTTTACATTAATTATTAATCACATTAAGGTGGGGTCGACCTGTACTCTTTACATTGCAATTAGGGTTACATGCAAGTATGACTCTTGAACAATATAGCAAGGGATCTTACACACCCACTAGTGCTCATCCACTAGGGGCACATCCATAGGGATGTCCATATGTCTGACTCACTGCATTACAAAGAAGAACCAATTCTTCACACGTTCACCTGTGCTCGTCCACAAGCACGTCCACTCAACAAATCTTCTTTCCCTCTGTCTCACACAGGAGAATAATTTGGAGTTTATCGTCAACTCTGTTGCTTAGAGGAGGCTAATACATCATATTCATTTATGTTCTCATGACGATGCACCCAAAACTTTGGGATTTCACACGTTCACCTTGCGCTTAGCCACAAACATGTCTAACTCAGCAGATCGCCTTTTCCCACTGGAGAATCATCTATAATTCTTCTCAACTCTTTGAATGGAGGAGGTCATCTCTACGTTCCAACTCTGTCTCAGATAGGAACCACATACCTTTCTTAGGGGCTTTCTCTCAGGTTTTTAAGATGGAAAAAGACTCACATAGCTGCAATGATCCACATATCATAGGTTTGTAAGCTGGAGAATGTCTCACATAGCTGCAATCATCAACAGTATGGTTGTGAGTGTGGTGTTATTGACAACCCCAATAGTTTGATGACCTTAGTTGAGATAAGGTTCTTTTGGCTGCCACTATCAACAATAAAATTAAATGGGGTCCCCTTCACCCACATATGTGAATGGAAGAGGCGCCCCCCCTCTTCAGGATCTATTGGTTCTTCTGGTTGAATTGTTGTGGTCGTGACAATAGCAGTGGGGTCTGCGTCGATGATCTGTCTATTTTCAATATTTTCTCAATCAGATTCTGAATCATGGTTCGACTCCTTGTCTTTGACCTCAACCACCAATAACTATTTCGAGAGACATTCATCGATGTTGTGCTGGGTGATTTTGTGGAAGTCGCACCACTTCCCAGTGTCATTCTTTGTCTTTCCTTTACCCTTATTTTCCTGTGTCTTGGACTAGTTGTCGGGAGGCTGTTGGTCAGGGATGTCTTTACCATGCTTTGGTTGTTGCAGATTTGCAGACTCAAACTCCCATTTGTTCTGGTGCCTAAATTTCTTCTCAATTTTGACAACGTATCGATAGGAGGCTCCCAATGATGAGATGTTTAGTAAATCCATTTCGGTTTGGATTTACCTATGTAGAGCCCCACAGTATTTCAGAACTAGATGTCGCTCTAAGTCTTTGATACCTAACTTGGTGCGCAAGGTATGGAAAGTATTTGTGAACTCTGGAATTGTTTGTCTCTTCTCTTGTCACAGTGTGGTCCGTCTCATGTACTGGTCTTCAAAGTTATCAACAAGATAGTATTGTTCCTTGGCCACATCCACAAAATAATCCTAAGTGGGCTTGACCCCATATATTCCAGATTCCTCCATGGAACTTTGCTCCCAGTAAGTTTTCCACCCATGTTTGACATGGGGGAGAGCCTTGAGGAGTGCGAAGGTGACTTTATCCTGTGTGTAACTTCTTATGATTTCAATTGTTGTATACCTTCATATCGTCAAACCACCATTTATGGGTTTTCACACCATTCTATTCAAATTCCTCTAACCACGTTGTTGAAGTTTTCTAGGGCAATCAATAAGCATTTAGGTACAAAGCATTTAATGTTATAAATGGGTTTGACACCATCGAATATAAACAATTTTAAATTCGACAATGTAAAACTGAACATATAGAAAATTAAATACTATGTAGTAGTGTGCTTATTGCTCGTTGTCTTCTAGTCCACCTTCTTTCAATCTTCAGATCTTAAAGCAATGTACTATGGGTCTTTATGGCTATAGGTTATAAGCCATATTGTTACATGGTTTAGGGTCAATGTTGGGACGATTTCAAGCTATGTGGAAAGAACATCGTGTAATTATTGACTAATATAATATTCCTATTTATAACATCCACTCTTTTGCAAAAGTTGAAAACTATTTATATAATTAGGTTTACAACTAATTGCACAACTGTTGAGATGGCCGAGTTGGTCTAAGGTGCCAGATTAAGGTTCTGGTCCGAAAGGGCTTGGGTTCAAATCCCACTCTCAACATCATTGTGTCATTTATAAATGTGCTAACATTTTAGGTTCAGGATGGCTAAATGAATGGTTTCGAAGGATCTTTGTTTATACCCCTTTTTTGATAGTAGATTGCTATCCGCACCATTTTTTGTGATTTCTGCGAGTTTATTTAAAAAAAACTTTGTGCAGTTATATTCAAGCTGCAAATAAAATATCAAAATTCAAAGGGCATTTGGTCTAGTGGTATGATTCTCGCTTAGGGTGCGAGAGGTCCCGATTTCAATTCTCGGAATGCCCCTGCCATTGAAAATTTACTTAGAGAATGTCTTGGTTTTTTTTAATATTTAATAAATTTAAGATTAAATGAATATATGGAATTAGTATTGGTTTATATGAACAAATAATAATAAGGATATATTCTATTTTCTTTTGGTTATATCGTAAGTATATATACATATTAAAAGTATGGTTAAATTAAATGTCAATTATCCTAGCTCTAACGATGTTTGTATTCTATCGTTGAACCATTCATCATATGCACTCTTGTGGGTTTTCTTCACGATCACCAAGCATAACAAGCCCAACATGTCACATGTAACTCCTTTGTACCTGTCTACGAACATTATGATGTGTCCATGTGGTCGATGTACATCCCCTGCCACTAGTAATTGTATCACTCCACTTGAAACTCAAATTGTTTAGGGCTCAGATAAATGATATATTTATGCATCTAAAAAGAACCATGCATAATCAACTAATGTAATAGCTTATATGTGTTTGAGGTAGATGGATGACATGTGTGTCATATGTGTAGTTCAAGTGCCGAGAATAAAGTTGTTACTCTCTCCGGTTCGAGTTTAAATCTCATTTTGTGGCATGTAATAATTTCTTCGTAAGTCAATTGTTGATTATGATACGGTCTCGAGCCTTGAAGAATTGAGTTTACCCTAGGTAGAATTATTGGAATGAAGGGAGTACTTGACGGGTTTCCCAGAAAATGCATTATGCAAAAAAAACAAGATTGTTGACCTGTACCAAAAAAAAGGTGTACTCTACAAACAAAGTTGAAATAGGGTTGAAAGAGATGAACCATATAGGTTTACAATGGTAATAAACTAAAATGGGGAAAATTGAAATTCAATGTCTTATATAAAACAAAGACATTTATTAATTACTTTATGTTAAGAAAAAAAGAGAGTTAAACTAAAATATATCATCTTTGCACCAAGAGTAGAGAGGTGTATCTAAAGCCCAAGGAGATGTGTCACACCTATAATGCTAATAAACTAAATTGAAAAAATATAAGGTCCATAAAAATGATTTTAAACAACTACGATAATAATACTATATAATGGTCTTAAGGGTTACCTCCATTTGTAAATGCTCTTGTGCAAAAAGTCAATGAAGTCTCGAGATGAAATCTCATTAAGTCCCTTGTGGTCATGATTCAGTGTTTTGGTTGGTGGTTATCACCATCCTCCATCTTGAAAACAAGAGAAGATGGGGAAAATCCGTTGGGGGCAGGGAAAGTGCCAATAGTCTCACTTGAAATGCCTAATACACAAGCAAGTGTGAGACTATATTTCTTAAAAAAACATAATATATAATAATAAAATAAATGAGGAGAGAGATACAACTACAACTGAGTTAAATATGTCATGTTTGTAACACTAATAAACTAATTTGAGAAAACAAAATATGCAAACATATATTTTTTTAAAAGCAACCATAAAAATATAATAAAAGAAATCAATATAAATTGATCTCAATCCCAATCTCTTTTAAACATGGATAAATTTGCACTTCTTAATTTTATTGATGACTAATAAATTCAAGATTATGATAAATTTGTACTAATTTAAACATATATAAAAAATTGTGAATGGATATTTTATAATACACTCTATACTTAATAGGTTCGGGGTGAAAATGCATCTATCTCGTTGTATATAGACATAACTAGAAAAATATCATAATCATATATATTTGATTGATCCAACAACTTAGGTGTTTTTTTAATTTATGCCATGTGACAATAAACATTAACACATACTAAAAGCCAACCTACTTGATTAAGATGGATTAGAGAGGTGAACAAACTTAAGATATGAGACAAATTGTGATGATTGACTAGTATAACATTGTTGTTGTTAACATTTATCTAGTTTGGGTTCAAATTCCACTCTCAATGACATTTATCTAGTCTGGGTTCAAATTCCACTCTCAACGAGTGAATAACACATGGATTATCTAGTGTGGTCTCTTGTGCTAGATGGTCGAGTGGTATAAGGTGTCATACTCAAGTTTAAATCTTTTAATGAAGGTATGGGTTCAAATCCTACTTTTGACATCAAACTTTTATTTTTTAGAGTTTAAGTTATAGTCTTCGAATGAGGGTGGCAGTTCAAATCTCACTTTTGATACTGATTATTTTATAGACAATTTTTTTGGACAAAAAACTATGTATGAGGTTTTGAAACGTCCAAGTTTCGACTGGAAACTTGACCCATCATCAAGGAAAAATGAAGCTAATATGTTGGAAAAGAGTGTTGTGGTATGTATTTAAAGAAGAAGATTGGTGAGTGACCATTGAAGAGAGGAAAAATATTTTGAATTAATCATTGAGATTAGGAGATAAAACAAAATTAAAATCATATAGTAATAAAAATTAGTAATTGTTATCCCCATTTTGTGGGATAACCAAGGATATTATGTCTCGAGGCCCTCAGGTTGCAGATATGGAGTGTCGAGAGACTACATGACTAGCAATATCCTTTTTCACAGATGGAGATCCTTCTCACCACCACACATGTCATGATTTTGAGGATGCCATCCACCACACCCACTGGCTTCTAGAAGGAAATGGGCCTTGCTCCATGAGGTACAACTCATGTATTATCGTGAGTGTCATTTCAATATTTGAGGCATTTGAGTATGTTGTATCTTAGAATGCTTTAGATTTCATGACATATGCTTGGAAATTATGCTTATTTCCCTTCTTCACTTTGATGGTTGACATTTTCAAGAAATGAAAAACACTTCCACACTAATCCTAGCAAAAGAGAAGAAGAATTTAATCAAGAAAGCAAATGACACAAGCAATCACATAGTACACCGATATTTTACCTCAAAAACCCTTAACCAGGAAAACCAACATTCCTTTGAACATTTTTCTCTCTTGTTGTCTTATTCATTCAGAATAAAAGGTTACATGTCTAAACTTGGTCCACACCTAAGACACAATCAACATCATACCCTCTTCATAGGCAAGAAAAACCCTGTAGCCAATTCGACTTACATATGCATGACCAACAACCTACACTTACACATCCATTAACCTGCAAAAGTGAATTATATGATCAACTACAACAACATCCTTTATGGCCTTACAACACACCTCTTTATACGATTTGCAACAGGAAAACCCCTAAAGATTGGAACCCAAAAATGATTACATATCCATGCATATCATTGGCTACAAATCCCACAAATCCCGGGGATTCTGTTAAAATCGACCCCAAGTTGGGTTTACCAGTTGGCCTTCATTCAATATCTAGTCGATCATCTCACGTCCTCACTTCTCCCTCTCCTCGGTTGATTTTCCATTGATATATTCAATTTCGACTTTACCTGGTCGACTTCCTCAACCTTCGACTTGCTGTCGATCTACCTTGACTTTGACCTGTTGTCGATCTACCTCGACTTCGACCATTAGTCAATTCACCTCGACTAGAATTTCACTGCAAAGAATATAACAAACAAACATTCTGCCACTTGTTGTCTTCTTTGTCGATAACATGAGATTCCTGAACTTTCGCTCAAAGACCCAGGGAAACAATGCCCATTGCCTCTTTGCACCAAGATAACTTCAGAGCACTCACAAACTTGGTCAACGAGTCTGCTATGTTTTCCAACATGTCTACTTTCTCTAGTATCACCTTGTTACTTTCCACCATATCTATTACGAAATGGTATTGTACATCAATGTTCTTATCCTTTGAATGATAAGCTAGGTTCTTTGCCAGAAATATTTTTATTTGACTGTCGTAACTTACCTTTATATCTCTATGCTGAAACTCGATTCCTAAATACAACCTTTGAAGCCATACTGCTTCTTTGCTTCCATGAGTGGCCTCCACGTATTCAACTTCTATTGCTGACAAGGCTACGACAAATTTTCGCTTACTCACCCAACTTATTGCTCCACCGAACATCTTGAAGACATATCCGTTGGTCGATCTCCATCAATTCATATCTCCAGCCCAATCGACGTCGACAAAGCTATGTACATCTAATTTACCACTGTTACCTCCAGGTCTTCCTTGGTAGCATATAAAATAGTCCTTTGTGCCACACAAATACCTGAATACTCTCTTGAGAATTGTTCAGTGCTCCTTTCCAGGTGTCAACATGTACCTGCTCAACACTCCCACTGCATGGGCAATGTCTGGTCGAATGCAAACCATCGCATACATTAGACTACCAACAACACTTGCATATGGAACACATGTCCTGTCCTCTATCTCTTCCCATGTCTTTGGACATTGTTCAATAGTAATCCTTTCTCCAACTAGAATTGGAACCTTCATTGGTTTGCAATCATGCATGTTGAATCGTTTCATAATTGTTTCAATATACTTCATCTAATTCAACCGGAGCTTTCTAGAAACTCAATCTCTCCTAATATCCATTCCCATAATGAAGTTAGTTGCACCAAGATCCTTCATGTCAAACTTGGAGGATAGTTTATTCTTCACCTCCTTTATTGCGTCCATGATGTTTCCATTCAACAAGATGTCATTGACATACAAAGATACATATATGAAACACCCACTTTATTCCTTGGAATATATGCGGTGATCAACTTTTCTTCTCACAAATCCCAAACTAAGGATGTAAATGTCAAACTTCTGATACCACATTCTTGGCGATTACTTTATACCATAAAGGGATATTTTGAGTTTGCACACCAACTCTTGCTTTCCCTTTACTACAAATCCTTTAGGATTTTTCATGTATATTTCTTCTTCTAGGTCCCCATGTAAGAACGTTGTATTCACATCCAACTGTTCTATCTCCAAATTGAATGTTGCAACTAGAGACATTAGTACTCTAATGGAAGTTAATTTTGCAGCAGGGGAAAAAATATCACCGAAGTCGACTCCCTCGACTTGGAAATATCCTTTTGCTACCAGTCGAGATTTGAACTTTTCGACTTGTCCTTCGACATTCATCTTCTTCTTGAATACCCACTTGCTACCAACGAGCTTCCTTCCACTAGGTAACTTGATTAAATCCCATTTCTCATTCTTGTACAAGGATTCCATCTCTTCGACCATGGCATCCTTCTAGAGTTTACCCTTTTTTGAGTCAAATACCTCACCGACCAACTTGGGCTCATCATTGATGGAATTTAACACAAATGTAGAATGGAAGTCAGGCAGATTGTACCTTTCAATTGGTTTTCTTATTCTTTATGACCTCCTTACCAACAGAGTTAGTTGTTTCACCTTTTCCTCAGATTTAATCGACTCATATGAATAATCTTATTCATTCCTCAGTTCAAAACACACCGTATCAAGATTATTTTTCGGTATGAACAACTTCCTTAGGCTCAGATTTACCTCCGACTTCTCTGAATACCACATCTCAATTGTACACTATTCTCCTTGATGCAGGATCCCAGAGATTATATCCTTTCATCCCTTCTTTGTATCCAATGAAAATACATTTGACTTCCTTCTTGTCCATCTTGTGGTATTTTGGCATGCTATGCCACACTGCTTGCAAAACTGATCAAATTCCTTTCCACTGAATTCACCACCATTGTCAGTCGTCAACACTTTAATCCTCTTCTATGTCTAGTTTTCCACAAGATATTTAAATTCCTTAAATCTCTTGAAAACCTCTGATTTCTTCCTCACAAAATATATCCATATCTTATTGGAGAAGTCATCTATGAAGGAGACATAATATAGGAATCCACCAAGTGAAGGAACTGTAACCAAGACAAACAAATCACTATGCACTAGTTCTAGAATCCCATTTTCCCTTGTCTCTCCAGATGGGAACCTCACCCGAATTTGTTTCCCATATATGCAATGTTCAAAAAAGTCAACTTCTAAACCAAATTCATAAAAACCTTCGACCATACCTTTGTTTTTCATAGCTAGAATTTATTTTTCTCCAATGTGTCCCATCCTCTTGTGCCATAACTTGGTCGGGACGAGTTCATCATGTGTTGTCAATTCGGTTTGAACCGACTTGGCTTGATTCAAATCGATTTGTGTCAACATCGAGTCAATTTGAGTCGCATTCAAGTCGATTTCAAGAGCAATGATGATGCTGCATACAGTTGAGTCAACATTCCATAACAACTTGTACATGATACCAATCTGAAATCCTTTCATTAAGACCATTGCACCTCTGCCCATATTACATGGATCCTTCTAAAACATAATATGCACACCTGCATCACTCATCTTGTTGATATATATTAGGTTTCTTTCCAAACCAGAATGTGTAGCACACCTAGAAGGGTTCTTTTCCTCCCATCTTGCAGTGTTAATCAGACTCTTCCCCATCCGACAATTCTGGTTGTTGATTCATTCCTCAAGAACACATCACCCCCATAATATTATTCATATTTACATAACCATTCTTTATGTGGTATCATATGATAGGATTCTCCTGAGTCGATCAACCAAAAATCTTGATCCAAATGTGTACTAGTCGACTCCAGGTACACATCACCTCCCTTCTTTGAGTTCGTCTTTCTCTCAGTCTACTTCTTATCATCAGATCCAACAATGCAATCTGTTTCCTTCAACTTACAGTCCTTTTTATAATTCCCAGCTTCACTGCATTTCCAACATCTTTGCATCAACTAAGTTGGGGATTTAGATCTACCCTTAAACTTCAAATTTGTACCAGAGAATGTTCCTTTATGTCTGTCTATCAGTCTACCTCTCACTACCAGAGAATCTTTGGTCGATCCTTCCATGTTCTTTCTTCTCATTTCTTTCGACATTAGAGAAGCAACCACGTCCTCTAGCACTAGTGTGGTTGTATTACTTTCAATAGCCATTACTAAGCTATCCAGAAGTCTAGAAAATAACATAATAGGATGATACATTTCTCCTCATCAATGATATTTATATCCTTAGATGATAACTGGCTTAACATGGTGTTAAACACATTTAAATTCTCAGTCACTGAACGTCCATCACTCATCCTTAGAAGATACAATTTCTTTCTAAGAAACAACTTATTTACCATAGATTTCGACTGGTATAAGCTTCCCAACTTGTCCCACATTTTCTTGGAGGAATATTCACCCGAGACATTCAACAACACTGAATCTGCAAGACAAACCGTATTGTACTTCTTGATTTTCTTTTGAGTTTCTCCCATTCTTACGTCAACATGCCTATCGGTTGGGTACCTGGGCAGACCACTGTCCATTGTTATCGATCCAAAAGAATATCTTCCATTTTAATCTTCCAAAGCTCAAAATTCTAGCCATTGAATCTTTCTATCTCTATTCTAGAACTGCTCACCATTCTTTACTGCGATCTTTAAAACAATTTATGACTTACGACTCTTATTGTAGCTAGGGTTTAGTTCTTAGATTCAAGATTGGAAAATCAAGATCTAATATACTCGCCAAAGCATTATGTTTCTCTGATCACTCACTTGTGATGAAGACCTAAGCTCTGATACCACATGTCAGGAAATGTATAACACTTCCACACTAATCCTAGCATAAGAGAATAAGAATTTAATCAAGAAAGCAATGGCATAAGCAATCACATAGTACACCGATATTTTACCTTGGAAACCCTTAACCGAGAAAACTGACATTCCTTTGAGCGTTTTGCTCTCTTGTTGTCTTATTCATTTAGAATAAAAGGTTACATGTATAACCTTGGTCCACAACTAAGACACAATCGACATCATACCCTCTTGCACAGGCAAGAACAAACCTGTAGCCAATTCAGCTTACATATGCATGAAAAACAACCTACACTTACACATGTATTAACTTGCAAAAGTGAAATCTATGATCACCTACAACAACAAACTTTATGACCTTACAAGATGCCTCTTTATAGGTTTTACAACAGGGAAAACCCTAAATATTGGTGCCCAAAAACGATTACAGATGCATGCATATCATTGGATACAAATCCCGCAAATCTTGGGATTCTGTTACAGTCGAACCCAAGTTGGGTTTACCAGTCGATCTTCATTCAGTCTCTAGTCGGTCATCTCACGCGCACACTTCGACCTCTTTTCAGTTGACTTGTCATCAATATCTTCGACTTTGACTTTACCCGATCGACTTCCTCAACCTTTGACTTGGTGTCAATCTACCTCGACTTCGACATGCTGTCGATCTACCTCGACTTCGACCATTAGTTGATTCACCTCGACTAGAATTTCACTTCAAAGAATATAACACCCCAACATACATTGTGCCCTTGTAAGTGGTATTCATTGGGGATGGGTTTGCTACTAAGAAATCCCTTTAAAATCCATCGTACTGTTCCCAGCCATACTTACCACTTTCCATCAATTTTCCCCCCCATTTCCTTATCTCTTGGGATTTTAGGGTGTATTGACCCAAGAAGGGGTTGTCCCTCATTCTATGGGAAGAAGGGGCTGAAGGCCCATAGGTATTTTTGTTGGGTAAAAGATAAAACCCTATGTATAAACAGTCTAGATTCTTTGCCCAAGGATCACCCAAGAAAGCAATGAAACACTTATCTTTGAGAAAAGGGGGACCCACAAGAAATATGATTATGAATGCTTAAAAGGTTAATTAGAGGATAATAGGTCTCATCACAAGCCGACCTATCATGTTCATGGATATCTAGTGGTATGAAATTACAATCATCTGGTCACTAAGCCAGGGTAATGGCTCTCAGTTGCATGGCTAAGAGAAAGGGCGTCTCATCACGAGCCAACCTTCTCATTTCTGCTAGGTATTTGTGGGTTACACTATCATTATATGGACACCACGTTAGGGAATTAGCCTTTAACTTGTCCCTAAAATTTGAAAGAAACAAAGAATAGAAAAAATTGATGAGCTTGGAAAAGATGCATTGCAAACGAAGGTGCCACACACCCTCTACAAAGGCACCCATGAATGAGACACTACAACCCCTTGTATGTCATGAACCCCATGCCCATTGAGTCTTTACCCTTAACCAATTCATCCACTTCACATGGATTAGAGAGGGATATTTTGGAAACTCTCCTTGACCTAGGGAAATATCTACCCAATAGGACACCTCGTCAACCCTCCAATATTCAAGATTGACAAGTCGCATAATGTCTTTGCACACTTAATTGTTTGACATGGTAATATTTGATGCACATGATTATGTGGATAATTTATTGATTTGATTTAATTATCATGATTCTATGACTTGAGATCCTTGGAGGGCATGCTTACTTGTGATTGCAGGACCTAGTTGGTGGACAGTTTTGGAGGAACAAGCCTAGCTTGGGCTTCCATGGGGCTTGAATCCCACAGGTGGATGCCAAGGGATTGCATTCCAAATGAGAGAGATGAAACCCTAGAGGCCTAGAAAATGACTTGGATGACATAACCTATCCCCTAGATGCCAAACATTTTTCCTAGGAGAGGAAAAACGTCACCTTTAGAGGCATGACGTCACCTATGGGAGTTAGGGTTTGGTGGTGAGGTTGATATACATTGGACTAAGGATTTTTTGAATAGGTTGAGGCTTTGACCATGAAGGAAGTGACTTGGATGTTTGACATGTGGCTTTGGGAAGCCTTACTACACTCCTCCAACACTAACGACTTGCTCCTAGTGCCAAAACGTCCCCTAAAGGGGTGACGTCACTTTGAATTAGGGTTTCTTCTTGTGTAAAAGAAAATTTTAAGTAAATTGTTTAATATTATTTTGTAAAAGGGGAAATATTAGGGTTGTTGACAACTAGTCTTTTGGTTTACCCTAATATTATGTGGACAAACTATTTTGGATACATTTTGTATAAATAAGAGATCATAAGATCTCATTTTATCATAACTCTCCCATGTGGGGAAGGATACTTAGTTGAAATTTTGGCTATCCTTGGAGCAATTAATGTCTCTTTGAAATTGTTATGGTTTTCTCTTTCTATTGATGGAATAAAGTGGTGTGCTACACTTGGAGGATTTTTCTCATGCTTGTGGATGGATTATTCTTGGTCACTTAGGGTTTGAATTTGCATCTATTTGGAATTGGTAAAGAAATTCTTCATTTATTTTTTTGAAAATTCTAGCTTTATTCCATAATTGTTAGTGGATAAACCCTTGGAGGAGTATAAGGGCATACACTGTTGTCCCTTGACCAAGTTTTGGGAGATCCTTGGTCAAGTTTGACCTATTTTGGGACTTCAACAACCTGTCGAAGGCAGAGGGCAAGACAAAGTAGAGATCGTGGGATCTTGGCCCCTTTTTGGGTCCTTCTTGGTATTTGTGATTATGTAACGAGTATGGGGATGTTGGCCCATGGGTTTACCCATGTTTAGGCCTATTTTGTAAAGTATAAATAGATTTCTAGGAAATGTAAGTGGAGGCATATGCATCTATGTGATGTTTGGCCAATATGCTAAGTTCTAGTGATCGATCTATGTGATCGAAGGATTGTAAGTGCTTTGTGAATACTGTGTGAGACTTGCAGAGCTACGTGCAAGTAATTGTAAGAAGTCTTGGTGTTGTACCCTAACTTGAAGAAGGAGGATTTAGTGGGGTGCGCACAGATCTCCTATCTTCTGCAGAGTAGGATTTTGATGCTATGTGCCTGTAAGAAGCTTGACCAGAGATAATAAAGAAGAAGAGTTGGTGGACGTATCCCCAGGGTGGGGGTGATCCATGTACATGCTGTGTTGCTATGCTTTGTACGATGTGTTGATGTGTTTATGTCTTTACTTGCTAAGTGCTTTTAGATAGATAGATAGATATGTTTATGCTAACGATGTAGATGGATGTTAGATCTGAACTATGTGAATGTGCTTAGTGCTTGAATATTCTAGATCTAATCTACCTCTCTATGATAAGTGCTTAGATACATCAGATCTGGATGAATGGTGCAATACTCTATTTTATCTGCAGAGTAGATAACGGTCAAATATTGATGAACTATCGGTGCTAAGTGCTTTGTTAAGTATTCCAATCACAGATCTGTGTCCTAGCTAAGGTTGCAAACACCTGAGTCCTGCAACCACCCCTGCCTCTACCTCGGGTGAGACTTCATCTGCTTCGCAGGTGTTGCCGAAAGGGCCAATAGTTAGGGCTTTTTTGGTGCGTTGTAGTAGCATTGAACCCTGGGTCTTCCCCTGTGCCAACAAATGGTTCCGTTGTCGAGACCTAAAACCGTGATTGCTGGGAATTGAGAAAGAAGAAGCTTTGTGCAAAGATCTGACCTGAAATTGTGAAATCTCTGTGCGTAGATCTATCACTCTAGTGTGCAGTACCATACTCAAGTTGCGAAGCTCTGTGCTAAAGAAAAGAAGTCTGATCTGAAGAAAAGAAGTCTGATCTGAAGAAAAGAGGTAAGATCTGAACACTTTGTAAAGGTAAGAATACTAAACATTTCTAGATCTGAAAGCTTTGTGCTATGTAGAAGTAAGATAAGTGGAAATTTTTGTTTCAAAAATATGGATCTAGGTATATTTGATAGATTGTGTCTGATCTTGAAAGCTAGGGCACTAATAGATGAAATAAGGTTTGACATGCGTAGATCTGATAAGAATAGTGAAAGATATGTTATACCTATGCATAGAAAGAATGTTTGGACTAACAAGTGGATGCAGGATCCTAGACAAAAATGTTTACAGGTTAGCTACTATGATCCTAGCGCACAGTACATGAAGAGCTGGTAATCATTTAAAAGAAAGAGAGGATTAACACTCTATTACAGTTGTAGAAAACTGGGACACCTTGCTAAGGAGTTCCTTAGGAGAAGACCTAGTTGTCTTTGTTGCAAATCTATGGACCATGAAGTACTGGATTTGCTTAGAATGATTGCTAAGCTTGAAGGAATGAACATGAGACAAGAAAAACCTAAGGCAGATCCAGAAACTACGATTATGGAAAAACCCCAGAAAGAATCAGAGAAAGTATTGCTACAGATAAAAGACACCCTAAATGACCACCGACATGTCAGCTTATCAGAGATTTTTAAAGAAAAATCATGCATAGAAGCAAGAATAGGAGACTTTGACATTTACTGTGTTTTATATGAGGAAACACAGGTGAGTATCATGACAAAAAGAACTTGGGAACTTTTAGGGAATCTTGCTATGACTCCTTTATTGGGAGGAATAAGACTATTTAGAGGAAAGATGATACACCTATGTGGAAATCTCACCAAGATACCTATGAATGCCAATGGGACTTCGATAGAGGAGGATTTTGAGATTGTTAAATTTATTGAGAAAAACGCCCCATTTACCATGTTACTAGGAAAACCTTAGATTGAAAGAGATCAGGCCAGAAGGAAGGAGGAAGAAGAAGTTTTAGAGCAGAAGAAACAAGAGAAAAGATTTCATGACTAGAAGGATCACACACTTGATTGAAGAAAAAAAGAATAGATCGAAACTATCTAACACCAGAGACCCGAATGCCGAAGTTGCAAGACCACTAGAAGACCCACAGAAGATTGAAGTACCTATTCTAGATACCGATATAATATTACCCCTGATTTCTAGGAGAGAATCTCAGCAATGTGAAGTAACTATGCCAAACGTAGATAAGAATCAAAATGGAAAAAGGAATACCGAGACGAAGCTCACTGGAAAGAAGGCCATAATCTAAGTAAGAAGATAGCTAATATCGAAAAGTTACAGAAGGTTCCAGAGGGAACTTCGCAGAGGGAAAATTTTCAAAATTGGAGCTTCGTCAAGATAACAGAACAATGCCACATGGAACTTCTCTAGGGTGAAGCAATATAGCCATTGGGAACAATATAACCGTTAGGCTGACCCTCCGAATGGGTAGAAAAGAATTTATGGTTCGCCACCAAACCATTGGACCGCGCCATAATGGACATAACATATTTAATGAAGTCTTCTCACCCATTGCAAGAGATCCGTTGAAAAGTTATCTATTTATCCCATCGCGCCATGCATCGAGAAAACTTTTGCTAACCATGAATCTGAGCTCGCAAACTCATTGATTTTACACAATGATCATTGTGCTATTGTCCTCTATCCCATTGTAGTGTTTAAGTTACTCCTCGAACCCAAGATTTCCTACCCCAAGCGTGTATGTCGGACGATTTCAACACTACAAAGAAAGTTGTCGAAGAAGTTCTCATTGATCTCATGACTGAATGAGTAATGTCGATGTTTGGAGGTATACAAGCATCATCGATGAGAGGACTACAAGCCTCTCCGTCGACTGCTCATGGAGACGGATCATCCCGACCCTTAGTGGAAAAGAGAACCAAGCGCAAAGATGACCTAGAAAATGCGAAGTTGATTCCAACCATATTTCCCGATTACATCCTGCCTCTGGATGGCATGGTGAATCATGATAACGTGCCAAGATATTTTGAGTACACCATGGTCACTGCGACCTCTCAAAGGGGATACGTGCAATTCGCGCACAACAGGATAAGATCACAACATTGAAGTTCAACGACTTCAACCTCAGAGATTTCAAGATCTATGGTATGCACACCCCATACAAGTACCTAACCAGAACGAAGGGGAAGAATTCAAAGATAATTCCCCAGATGTGGACGATGAACCTCACGTAGTCCACCCTGCTGAATGTCATGAAGATCCCACACTTCGGAAAACACCAGGAAGTTAACGCATGTGTCAAGCTGCTACTATTGTGTTACCATGGTGGCTACTTATGGATAGACCATCGTATTAAAGTTGACCCAACGCTGATCCACAGGATCATAGGACTGAGTATGCAAGGACCTGACCCAAAAGAATTCTACCCAAGAAAGGCCACAGATCGTGCGCTAGCATAGAGGATCAAGGATACATATGATGATGTTGAGAAGGGAACAAGAGGCTACAAGGTAGCTTCCATCTAGAGTGGCGCAACTTGCCTAGCATGTCAACTGATAGTTGGAAAGTTAGTAAGGAAGAACCGACCTACATAGGTCACTGGCTTTGTCGTTGACTTCGCAGGGAAGTGCGCGGAAGGCCTACAAATGAATTGGGCGAAGTACCTAGTTAACCAATTGGAAATAGACTACCGAAAATCACATGATTAGGGTTATGAATTTCATTTCAGCTGGCTCCTGATCCTCATTACATTTGTATCCTGGGAGATGCCGAAACGTGTGATCTTCCCAGACATAGAGCCATTCGAACCGCTTGCTGCGAAGTTCGCTACCCTTTAGTATTCAAGTGATATGAACAAACAATGGAAGTCAAATGATATGTTTCATACATATTACCTCCAGCTAAAGAGAGCCATCAAATATGAGCCTCTCATGAATCCAAACGCCTTACAGAGGTTTTGAACCCCGATGAAGTTCAACACATATCGACACTTCATCTACATTACAATGCGAGCAGATGAACATAAAGAGAAACTCCAGTCATATTATAAACTTACAGAAGAAGACCTTGAGGAGATCACTAAGGAATGGTCCACTGACCTCCTTATCCCTGCCAACCCTGCATAGATATATGATCTTGACATCCCAAAGGAGACTCATAAAGAACAAAATACACCCAAGAAGATCGAGGAGGTCCAAAATTTAAGCAACACCTCAAGAAATACTGCTTCAGTGTCACCTGACCGAGGGGGTGATGATGAAGTAGACGCTGAACAAAATCCAGGTGAGGTAACACCGCCCAGAGACAAGGTTGACCCCTTGAATATGAGGAAGGTTCCCCCCCGAAACCTTCTTCCCAGAATAAATCGAAATCCACCATGACCAAGATGCAGACTGTCCTCACCTCCGATGATTTTGACTTCATCATAGCAGCCCTGAACGACGCTTCACTGGAAATATTAGGGAAACAAGAAGACAAGTAGGAAGAAATGTATCATAGAATTTGAGTCGAACTCCAAGGGGTAAAACAGGACCTTCAGTCTAGCCACACAGTCTCCACTGCGCCCCTGCCATCGGGAGAACCAAAGTTGGGAGATGAGCCAACCCAATTCCACCGACTAGCTGATACAGTCGAAGCTCGTCTTCGACGAGAACAAGAAGAAACATAACAAGCCACCCAAGCCTTGAAGCAAGTGCAAGGTGTACTCGTAGAATAATGCAACACTACAGAATAGGAAAAGATTTCTCTCCAAGAGAAGTTCGATGAAGAAAAAGCACATATGCAGCAAGGAAAAAAACAGTTGCTCCCAGAGGAGCTCGAAGTGAAAGAAGTGGTTAACAGATCACTTGGCTCTATGATAGTCTTAGAAATAAAGGCAGAGGACCGAGTCACGCAACAACTAGAGAATCTCATAGAAGCTATCTAGCAGCTACAACAATGCATAGCAGACTTAGAGCTTTGCACAGTGCCCGAGACTCCGCAGGATGTAAGGGATCAAAGAGAAGCAACCGCCCGGAGCGTAGTTGAAAGGATAAAGGCCCTTGCCATGGAATGCAAGAAGTTGAGTAATCACAGTGCCCAGAAGTATGAGAAACTCATTGAGAACACAGAATTGCAGGCACTGGAGTCATAACTCCAAGAGGCAAAGCAACAAGCAGAGACAATACAGGTGCAGTTGAAGCCCCTGTTAGCTGTGGAAAGAATGAAACGATCCCAAGAGCAATGCACTGCCCAATAACAGGTTCACACTATCCAGAGCAGAGTTATGGAAGTAACTCAGAGGCTCCAACTTGTACAAGATAAGGCCTACCAATTGTTCACAGAGGTCAAAGGCCAAGGAGAAGAACTTGAGCAGGTTGTCACTACAACTGAACAACACCTGGAGGGACCTGTCAATGATGCAGTCATCCAAGAGTTCGCTGAAGAGGAGGCTGTGGCACAACAACAAGCTGGATCTGCTCGAGCCATGCTCAAGGATTTTGAAGAAGAACTACCTAGACCAGAGTGACTCAGGATGAGTCACATGTGAGTGTTGGGGGCCTGTTGGCCCTTGACCAAGTTTTGGGAGATCCTTGGTCAAGTTTGACCTATTTTGGGACTTCGACAACCTGTCGAAGGCAGAGCGCAATATGAAGCAGTGATCGTGGGATCTCTGCCCCTTTTTGGGTCCTTTTTTGGATTTGGGATTATGTAACGGGTATGGGGATGTCGACCCATGGGTTTACCCATGTTTAGTCCTATTTTGTAAAGTATAAATAGATTTCTAGGCAATGCAAGGAGAGGCATATGCATCTATGTGATGTTTGGCCAATATGCTAAGTGCTAGTGATCGATCTATGTGATCAAAGGATTGTAAGTGATTTGTGAATACTGTGTGAGACTTGTAGAGCTATGTGCAAGTAATTGTAAGAAGGCTTGGTGCTGTACCCTAACTCGAAGAAGGAGGATCTGAGGGGGTGCGCGTAGATATCATGTCTTTTGTGGAGTAGGATTTTGATGCTATGTGCCTGTAAGAAGCTTGACCAAAGATAATAAAGAAGAAGATTTAGTGGACATAGCCCTAGGGTGGGGGTGAACCACATACATGCTGTGTTGCTATGATTTGTGAATGTGTTGATGTGTTTATGTCTTTACTTGCTAAGTCCTTTGATATATATAGATAGATCTGTTGATGCTAACGATGTAGATGGATGTTAGATCTGAACTATGTGAATGTGCTTAGTGCTTGAATCTGCTAGATCTAATCTACCTCTCTATGATAAGTGCTTAGATACATCAGATCTGGATGAATGGTGCAATACTCTGTTTTATTTGTGGAGTAGATAGCGGTCAAATATTGATGAATTGTTGGTGCTAAGTGCTCTGTTAAGTATTCCAATCACATATCTGTGTCCCAACTAAGGTTGCAGACACCTGAGTCCTACAACCACCCTTGCCTCTACCTCAGGTGAGACTTCATCTTCTTCGCAGGTGTTGTCGAAAGTGCTGGTAGTTAGGGTTTTGTTAGTGCGTTGTTGTAGCGTTGAACCCTGGGTCCGCCCTTGTGCCAACATACACCCTCCCCAAGATTCATTTATTTTATTTTGAAAGGTCATTAATTGCAAGGTTTCTTGGAGAACTACAAGGATGTACACCCTCCAAGTCACCTTTGTTTGTTTCATAAACCCTAGGGAGTTAAAGGGCTTACACCCTAGGTTATTTGTGGATCAAGATCATACATCCAAGGTCATATCATTGCATAAGGTTTTGCTAAGAGAAGTAAAAGGGCTTACACCCTCTTAGCATTTCCTAGTGGACCTAGCTTGCCTTGGGGAGTAAGAGGATTTACACCCCCAAGGATATAGTCTAGTCTTCACATTTTTTTTGACCCCACAACCCAATAGTAAGGCACTAATCATTTTTAATTTTCATTGGAGAGATAAAATCGTTGCATTGGGATACGTGAAAATACAAAGGAATCAACTTGTTCAAATTGTTTTCTTTCTTTGATGTTCTAGGCTTGCTTTTTCCCTTAGGGCATCTTAATTGGACGAGTGTTTCTTATTTTTGTTATAAATTTATGCTACAACCATTAGGGATGCAATAAACTCTCTTTTTCACGCTCAATTTCTCACTCTTTTACCGTTGGAATTAGTTGGAAAGTTGCTATTATAAATATATTTGATGTTAACTATTGTTGGGCAATATTTTGGCTGATTTATTGGGGTAAAGGCTGCTTCTGTATCAAAACACTGATACAACCACTTCACTGTAAAAAATATACTCTGAAAACTTATATTTACAACCATCTAAATACCACTAAAGTTGTGCTAAAGTGTTGAGAATTTATCTACATGTTTTATGCTTCATAACTCAACTAATCTTCAATGCTTTAAGTGGTTAAATATGCAGTAGTTACTTGATTTCATTGCTGATATATATTTATGATTATTGCTGCAATTGGGGACAACAAGCTTAACTTGCTTTTCCAACTAACATATACTGCATACAATTGGTTTTTCTTGTGTCTCGGGCAGATACAATCACTTTGGCAGGTAACCAAAGACTTGACAGCCTTAAAACCTTCTGGAGATGAGTCATCAAAGCCACTTTCCTCTTCCATTATTAACCTTTAGGGGGACACTTCTCTTCCTTCCTTTCCATCCGTCTCAATCCCCCCAAGGTCATTGGGATTGCCTCTCTAGAGTGACATAGTCACCCTTAAAGCACAATACCTATATCGAGGTGACTGTTGAGATCCACTTTTGCCATGATTTTCGCTATACAAAAACATTCATTATTACAACTTTTCCCACATTTCATTGTTAATGCACACCATAAACCCTAATTAAACACCATCATTCGTCAATATACCAGTGTGGTTAATACATCATTTTTTCTATGTTTTTAGTGATTAAAAGATGATTATATCATGGTTTACTTATGATGGTTTGTTAAGTGTGATTCTTGTACTAGAACAACCAATATTCTTGTACCATAACAACATTTCAACATTTCCGCACTAATATTGCCATTCTGGTACCAGTCATTGTTTAGCATATTCACGTGATTTGGAGAAAAAATCAGAAACATGGTTTTCTCCGTAGTGACATCAACATGTAGAATCATGTGCCAAAATCCACCCAGGTCGCACGTGTGGACCTCCATCTCAGGGGGAATAATTCAACCAAATTAATAAAAGTTCTAGACAGTCAACTTCACCCTCAATTTTCGTGCACATGAAGACAAATTTGAAGAAACAGGAACATGGGTTTGTTTTCTAGAATGGCAAATTGGGTCTCTCACAAATCATTTTCCAAAAAAATGAATGGTTGATGAGTTATCGATGGTTCTTCGAACTGACATTTGCTCAAATTCTGTGATATGTCCAGATTTGAAAACACCACACCCAGATTTGATGACGCGGCCTTGGGTTTGACGCCTTAGTTATCAGATCATTTAAATTAGTATGAGATCCTTAATTGGTTGTAGCTAATTCTTTATTTTTATCCAAGAAAATATCATCCACGAGAATGATGGATCGATGCATCAAAGAATCTAGTTGATATGTTATGTATAAATATAATTTGATTATTGTAAGTGGGGGTAAGATAGAAAAACATTGTTGTTGTATTATTATGAGGTTGAAGCTTGATATTCAATAAATAAAGGATTAATTACTGTTGTGCGTATTTCTGATCTGAGCTAACTCTCCAGGCACATTTCCCATGGTCGGGAAGGGCCCCTCGACCCAAGTAATTCTCCTGCTTTGTAATTCTATTTAATTTCATTACATTTGGTGTGCTATTTAGTTTTTGTTTTACATTGTTTTAGTCCACCAATTTTATTACGAATTTCCGTAGATCAATCTTCAAGATAGAGCACTTGCCATTTCTGCTCCATTCTCTGCCCAATGTATTTCCTTCTCTTCACTATATAGATTGTTGTCATTTATAATTATGCATAGCTCTATGTCTTCTACTATTATATCCAATTCACTTCCATTCTTGCTTCTTCCCAGTTCTCTACTTGATTGACTTCCACTCCACTGAAATTATTTAGTTGTTTGTATATATTCTCAACGCTCATCTCGACCTCCAACTCGCCTCTTTCCCTGTGCCTTCTATTCATCATCGTGTATTTGGTTATGTGAATCTCTATTTAACCCTGTAAATCATGTTTAAGTCTTATAGTTTGTTGTTGCATACGTGTAATCTTATTACCGTGTGCGAATGTTATATAAGTTGATTGTAATACTATCGTGGTTGTAATATAATAAATGGTGATGATTTCAATTTGTCATTCCTATAATAACAAGGGTTGCATGGCAACACAGTCCCTGCCGAGTTAGTTGGGAAATACATATTGAACAATGAAACTTAATATAACTAAATGCACAAGTAATGAATATTTTTTGTCAAAAGATAATAATTGATGGTTGTTTGTGATTCAAAATGTATAATGAACCTAAACTGAATGGAACTATAATATTCATAAATATAATATAAATATAATAAATATATTATAAATATAATATACATATAATAATAAATCATATATTAGATAATAAATATAATATGAATATAATAATAAATACATAGTACAAATTTTTATACTTAGATGTGGTAATTGGTGAAATTCATTGATTATGTAATTAATTCTACATATTGAAAAACGTGAATGGAGCAATAACACTTCAATACTATCAACCAATTAAAAATGAGAAACACAAATATTTTTATTATATCAAAAAATATATATTTGTTTTCCTATGTTAAACATTACATTGCATACACAAATTTATGGTAAAAGGTAAA
>JZKD02S1955171.1:264153-298974 GCA_000966675.3 Picea glauca | reverse complement strand
TTATTTTGTAATTCTTTTCTTTAATTATCTTCAGGGCCTACATGTACTTCCTTCTTCAATTCACTTTGTCATCTTCAAAAATTCATTTCTCCTCAACCATGAGGATCCGTGTGACATGCCACATACCACCAGAAACAACATGATGTATAATATCCATCCATGGGTGTTGTATATGCATGTGCATTGTCCTTCATGTCCAAATACATTCATCAATCTTGCGGTCCAAAACCCATGACTATGGTTGACATCAATGACAACAACCAATATTCCAACAGTTTTGTTATGTATTTGTATTTTATGAGTTATATTGTTTCCATTGTTATATATTATTTTGCTGTCAAACTACTATTTTGTTTAAGTATTTAATATATTCCTTAATTCTATTGTCATATTACCATAGTGTTGTGTTTCACTATTAATATAATTGTTTTGTTACATTGTTGTTATTATTTATGTTTGTTCCATGTGCAAGTTATATTATGTTGTATGAAGTAGCATTATTGTGATGTTAAGTGATATGAGTGAAAATGCAGTGTTAAATGGATGATCCACATGATGCAATTCTATCCATGTACATAAAAAAAATTCAACCTTGTACCTACACATTGAATTTGCCTTCTATTTGTGGGTGTATCTTTTCTTGAAGACATGTTTCTAAAGTGTGTTTCTTTGAATTCTTTACATTACATCATTTTTTCAATATAGGGTTAATTAGGAGTTTGGTGGATTTTCTCTTAAAACTGGTAAATTCCACTTTAGGTCAGTAGAACACATACATGAGGGTTTGAGTAACATCATCCAACTGACTGATTTGAATGCCAGCTTGGGTAAATTCTATATTTACTTTCAGATTGCCTTGCTTGTCTTTTAATGTAGTTTGTTTCAATTTGGTTTTCCTGTAGTTCCATTTATTTCCCGCACTTGATCTCATCTCTTGTACTTTGGATTCATGCACTTTGATTTTAATCCCATCTTTTCTTTCATTCATTCCATTTTGAAGTGTGTTTTCCGGCTTTAGAATAGGCTAGACTAGGCTCGAATCTTGCATTTCCTGCGCTTTCACCTCGAAGCTTACGATCTCCGGTTGATAATTTAATGTTGGAATTAATAGTGCATATATTTAGCCCAACAATGAAATTGGGTATAGAGTCCCTTAAGTTATCACCACTTGGTGGTTGGGTCAGGCTTTTTCCAACCTAGAACTTGTGCAATAACATTTTGGCATCATTTCCAGGGAGGATTTTGAATCCTCTTCGTGCCCTAGCGATACTTTGTCAAGCTTCCCTCCCAAACTCTATCCCTTAGCTTTTTGATGAGCCACACAATTACCATCATTTGACATATTCTTTTCCTTCTTTTTATCCCTTTATCATTTACCTATAACCCTATCTTATCCATTTTAATTCTCATATGTGGGATTTAGGCTTAAGGTGTTTTTCTAATTGCATTTCTTAATATTTAATTGGATTTATGTTTAACATTAGGGGAAGTAGCATGTTTTGTATTTACTTTTGAAGTGACAAATCATGTGTGAACTGTTAGCATTCTATAATTCCCAGAGGTTGTCAAGGGTAGAAGAAATTGACATAGGTAACTTATCAAAACCACTTTTGAAACTGGGATCTAGCCCTGCCAATTTCAGAGAGGGATCTCTCTGTATGATTTATATTTGTTTGGTTTTTAGATATTAGGCTAGTTAAAATAGTTTGAGTTTGTTTATAAAAGTTGGCTGAAGAGATGCATTAAAATTCCATTGGGATATGGGGTTTGTATTAAAGATCAGAATCATAGGAAACTTTTATGAGGTTCTTTCACAGGGCAAGATAGTGAAACTGTTGGATATATTAAGATTAAATGAGGTGGAATAGACATAAAAAAATGTGAGAGTCCACTGAGTAAAGAATCAATCAAGAATTTCTCTACTTAACTTCAGATGAAAAACACATAGACCATTAAAAGACCAAAAACAAAGTGTACCAGGAAAATTATGTTCTTTAACTTCCTTTTAATGATTAGAAACTGAAAACATAATGATCACAGAGAAAAGTAAAACATTTAACAAAGAAAGATAAACATCACCAATCGATCAAACACAAGAATCCTGTGAATAGCCTTTTTATTATTGGTCGATCCTTTTAAAAATATTACCCAAATATCTCCTTGGGTGCAAAAATCAACCCTCAATACTTCAAAGTGAGAAGTATTTATACAATAGTTACATCTGATCCTGTCATTAATGACTAGGATATTGTGGAGAGAAAATTTAACTAACTAGATTACAAATTACAAAATAATAGGAATGCTGCTAATCTATTCAAATCCTTGGTACTGATTCTGGGGGAAGTAGTTGATGATTCATCACTTTGACTTGACTTCCTACTTCATGTTGACTCAAAAATCCACATCACCTTTACTCAAGTAAAGAACACATGTCTTCCCATATCTTTTGACTAGGGATGGAAACCTTGAGTAACCTTCTATATATTTCATCCATCTCAGTGTACTTGGAAAAAGTTGGCTTTGTGATAAAAATGTGCTTTATCTCATGTTGGATGCTCAGGTCCAACTGTAATGTTTCTAAAAAATCCTTGTCAGTAATGCTTCCTTGTATACTTGCAAATTTAGAACCATCCTTTACCACTGTGTTGATCTTCTGCTTGTAGTCTGACAGAGTGATGAGCTTGTCATTTATCACTAGTAGTCCAGGGAGTCCCTTCTTGTGTAGCATGTCAACCTTGCTGAAAAATCTCTGCACTCCAATGTCCATCATCTGAGCTTTCTCCTCTAGCTACAATATTGATCCTTTCTTGGTCAATACCTTCTTGACCTCAAGGATGGTCTATGTCATGTCTTCAATTTACAATGCCTCTAACTCCTACTTGGTCTTGGAGTTTAGGAATTGGATGAGCTCGGTGGCCTATGTAGGCTTGTCCCCCAATTCTTCACTTATATTTCCAATTTCTTCTCTGGCCTTCTCCACCAGTTCATGTTGTTCAAAAACAATATTTATGAATGGCCATTTCTTTGCCATGGACTTTCTAATATCCATCCAACTGTTTTCCTTGGCCTCAGATAATGTCTTATCCATGACAGTCTCCTTCTGCAGCTTCTATAATTCTTGACTGAGTCTCTAAGATTTGTGCATCTATGCATGTTAACTAGACTGAAACATGGATTTTAAGTCTTGGAGGCTTTTCACCTCTTCTTGTAATTTTTTGATTTCCTCTCCTTGAAGGGACATGTCTTCCATAGACTTTACCAACTTCTCAGAAGCATATGGAACTTTCACTGGGATGGCTGATGGAATCTCTGTTGTTGTGGCTGCTGCTGCTATACTAACTCTTGTGAGAGGAACTGCATCCAGTGGGATAACATCCATATGCACACTATGTTCTTTCTCCTTAACCAACTTGTCTAACTCAACCTCCATCTCTTTTATTTGTGCATTTTGTTCCATTATCAATTTCAACATATCCTCTTTGTGGCCTTCACTTTCAACCATTTCCCTTGCTTGTGAATCTTCAGTGGCTAGAAGTTTCAATTATTTTCTCAAAGAGGCTATGTCAACATTTTTCTTCTTTAGTAACTCCTCAACTGCCTTGACATTAGATGGGTCATAACCAATCTTCAACACCAACTCCTCCATGGATTTGATTTTATTATCTTTGGCCAAATATGATATATTTTCCAGCTTCAACTGGGATTGGACGTTGTTCAAAGATACCTGCAACTTTGAGGCAGTCAGTGAAGTGTTCGTTAGAATGGAGAAAATCATATCCCATGTTTTCCTATGCATGCCCATTTGGTCGACTGGATGAACCTCTGTAACACCCCAAGGACGTGCCCCAATTATATTATGAATTGTAATCATGTTTTGTAGGCTGGTGAGCCGAGTGTTGATAAGCTGGTGGGATTATGTGTTTATTAGGCCGAAGAGCCTAAGTGTTAAAGGCCATGAGCCTATTTTTGTATATGTAATTATGCAGAACATTAATAAATATTAAACATTGCTGCATGTAGACCGACCACGAAGAAAGAGTGATGGGGGACTAATATTCCACGAGGTGGGTAAGGGAAAAGGGGCTGAAAGGTTGGAAAAAGGGGCTTAAGTCCTTGAGAATAAATAATTTATTATTATTTCTAAGCTGGGTGACAAACATATTTTTATCCTAAGTCCTAGGAAAGGAATCGTGTGCAAACAGGGAATGCATGCAACTCTAGGAAGATAAGTGTCGACATGGGTGCATGAAGTTAAAAGATGAAGTGTCAGCTATGTTGGGGGTTCACTTACCATTTTCCATCCTCCGTGAATTGGGTAGAGTCTCCGTGAGTTCCCTTTGTATATCCTCACGCATTTCTGAAAACCAGAACCGTGAAGCCGACCAATGTATTCCCGTGAATCTCGTGGCCTCTGTATTCGACCCTTGAAATATTCATGCACGCACCTGAGACCTGAAATCCATGAACCATTCTATTTCTTATGAGGAACCTGACACTTGAGTAATCACCTTAGCTGTACCGTGTCTTAACGTGGGATGTTGTCGCCTATGGTGCCATGCCCATCTTCTATTTCTACTATGATCCCTGTGTGAATGAGTGTTGAACCGTTGCTATTGTCCTCACTTGGCTGGAGCTAAGTTGAGGAGTGTGCTGAAGAAGCGGGTTGTCAAGCCCATGGTAGAAGAGGAAGGTTGTCAGGCCTATGAGAATCTCTCTTCAGGTGAGAGAGTCTGCTAGGAAGTGGTTTTCTCCCAGAGAGAGTCCAACACCAACTACAAAGCTCTGAGAATTCCTGATCTGGCCTGTTGTCGAGACCCAGAGAGGGAGGTTAAGCAATCGTTGGACTGTTCTTGTGAAGGTGTATACTCTCGGGTGGAACAGGAATGTGGGGAATGAGATTCCATGAGTAGTGGGTGTAAGAAGGCTGCTGGAGAGAATCCTTTCGATTGCTCTGTGCAATTTTCCTGTAACCTCATCCTAGTCTAGGATTCCCTTGCCTTGGGTGGAGCTTGGTCCCAGCTTGGGGGTGACCCACTGCTGAGTGTGATGAGCAGTGTGGTCTAAGGCTGAGAGGTTCGTGGAAGGTCTGCACGTAGTTGGTGGAGTTACTCCAGTTCCAAAGATAAGTATCATTATGTGTTTAATTTCAATTAAAATGCATGTCTATGATGCTTGTATGTTTTCATGTATTCCGTTGAATGTATGAATTAATGTTAATTCCATTAATTATGTATGTTAGCAGTAATTCTGTGTTTACTTTGTATTGTTTGGTTAAATATTCATATTAGATATATATGTATGAGAATGTTCTGTGTAGTAGAATTTCCCGACATTGGAGTTGATGGTCGGGGACATTACAATATGATATCACAACATGGTTTCAATGCTGAGCCTGGATGGGCTGGATAAGTGGTCTTTCAACCCAAGGTTTCGAGTGGAAATGATGTTCGGAGGAACCAATTTCAAACCTTAGAATGTTTTTGAGTGCCAAGGGGTTACTTGGCTGTGTTACGAAGCTCAAGAGGAGTAGCGGTAGAATAAAACTGCAACCGACGTGGTATTTGACCATAGAGAGAGAGAGCTAAACACTTGGGATGTTGGAGCCATAGGATCTGTTCGGAAGGAGAGGAAAAACCTTTATGACCGTCAGATCTAAAGAAAGTGCAGAAAGGGTAACCTGGAAGCACTTCAGACTTTGTGACGTTAGTGAAACTAAATGCAAAGGTAAGAGAAATGATGAAACCTAAAGCTCCGAAGTCCGAAGGATATCTACACCATAGATCGTAGGAAAAGAGCCTAACCATTAGATACGTTTCCAGGAAGGCAAAGGGAAGTCACTTCGGAGGATTTCAAGTGTGGAGTGTGACAAAATCCCAAAGTCTCGAAGGCCGAAGTAGATCACAACCGTCCGTTGCGAAGGACACACATTAGGAGATCATGTAATTCAGGTGGAAGTACTTCGGGAGGAGGCAAGTGCTATGAGTTTGGCACTCTCGAAGCCCAAAGTGTCAAAGTCACTCATAGCCATTGATCGTGAAGGAGGACATGCATTGGTGGATCGTGAACTCCGAGAGAAAGCGCTCCGGGAAAAAATGAGCGTAGAGGAGTTGAGACTCCCGAAGTCTGAAGCTTCGAAGCCCGAAGAGCTGAAGTGGTGAGTCATGATGATGTCACCTGGAGGTGATGTGGACACATTGGTTGTGTGCCAAGTGTAAGTGGATTCCAAACCATGGAAGGTTGAGATGGCATTAGGAACATGACGAGTGTCACCCATCTGAATGGGCCACGTATCGGTCGCTAGTATTCCGTGATGTGGCATCCTGTATGAGTAGGGTTAGTGGGGCCCGAGGTTATGTAACTTAGTTAAAGGTCGCAGGACCCACAATGGAGTTGATCATGATACATCAAGATCAATGAACATGAGACATTGTGGGGACCCAAGTTTCACAGAAGCTAATTCTCCAAGGCGGTCCCACAATCCAAACTGTGGTTTCACTGAGGGGTTATGTGTCAACGTTAGAAGAATTGCGGGATGAAAGACGGGTTGCTCCAAACCACTGTTGCATGCCCCTGCAATTGGAAAACGTTAAGTGATGTGACGTAATGACGTCACCAAAGGTGATTGGGAATGTTCGGATATTAACAATTTGGATGTGTGGATGACAGATCCTCCGAAGCTCGAAGTCCTGAAGACCCGAAGACCTGTAACTCAGACACCTGAGGTTCCATAGTAAGTGTCAGCCATTGGATGCTGGGTAGACATGGACTGTTGATCCACTCTACTTCGTGAGTTCGGTAACTCTGAACTCAGAGAGATTGTTATTTTGTTCTTTGAAAATATTCCGAAGCCGAAGGCCGAAGGCCAAAGGCCTGAGTAAGCGCTTATTGATCTAATGCTTGGTGTTGACCCATGGTCACATGGGTTGGGGACTGAGAGAAAGGGTCTAGTACCCGAAAACTTCACAAAGCAGAGCCCCGAAAGAAAATGGAGTTTGAAAGTTTTCTTGAATCCGATTTGTTTATGAATGCTGTGGGATTTGTTAAGGAATGATGACTTGACAAATTTTGGTTGTCTACACGTTGTGTTTGCATAAGTTTAATGAGTGCCAGAACCGAATAGAGTTTCCATTGAGTGAAAAGAAATGGAGGAGGAAAATATTGCTTACAGTTTAGAGAATGAAGCTAAAGGGATGGATGTTCATTTGGGAGTTGAAGGGTCGAAATCCAATGGGCATGGAGAATAGATAGATAAGGAAGGGCATATGATGAAAATCATTGAAATATTGAAGAAATATAACCAAACTCACTGAGTAGATAGCAAAAATCTCATGAAAGCTAGGGAACAACAAGGATAATTCAACTTAAAGTTGATGAAGAGTCTGGAGAGAATAGAAAATAAGTCGGACAAGAAGAGAGACTCAAGAAAAACAGGGATTCACCAGACTTATGAGGGAATAAGATCAAGGAGTGTTGGTGGACACTATCATCACTCCCAAGGTCACTCCAAGAGCACGACACACAATAGTTCAAGACCATCTCCTACCAGAAAGCACAAGAGATCTGGAGTGGATGATCTGAAGGGAGAAATGAACAAGATTAAGCCTCCTACGTTTGATGGAGAACATAAGAAGGAGGAAGATGCTGAAACATGGTTGCTTGGCATGAGGAAATATTTCCAACTAAAAAATTATTCGTCTCATGCAGAAGGAAGAATTGTGATGTATCAACTAAAAGGAAAATCATCCATGTGGTGGGATCAACTTGTGCAGGTGCAACACATTAGAGAGAAATATGTCACTTGGAAAGAATTCAAGAGGTATTTCAAGAATAAATACTTGACTAAAATATACTATGAAAGAAAGATGAAAGAGTTCTTTGAACTCAAACTGGGTAGTATGACCATTGATGAATACAAATGAATATTTTTGGAATTGTTGAAGTATGTTCCATTCATCAAGGATGAGACTGTCAAAATTCAAAGGTATATGAGTGGACTGCCACCTTCCATCAGTGAAAAGATCCAGTATGATGACCCTAAGACTATGGAAGAAACTATAAGAAGAGAGAAATGCTTATATGATAAACAAAGAGAAAAGCCTACTTTTCAGAAGGCTTGGGATGACCATAAGAAGTTTAAGAAAGAGCAGAGGCAAAAGGGAAACAAACCTCCCTTTTTCAGAAATAGTCCTCAAGGACATCCATCGTTTAGAGAGCTGAGAATGGCTGACGTAGGGGAACAAAGGCCAAGGCAGATGCCCATTCAGTGTTGGGGCTGTCAGGGGAACCAAAAGTATAGATGTTGTCCCCACAAAAATGGAAAAGTGAGAGTTTTCCATAATGTTCAACAAGTTGAAACAATGGAAGACATGGGCAGTAGAATACCAAGAATCTACGCAACCCTGGACAACAAGCAAGCAGAATATCAGTCACACATGATTGAAGTTGAAGGTATGATCAACAACCATGCCTTTACTATTTTAATTGATTCAGGGGCTAGCCATAGTTATATAGATCCTAGAGTGGTGTAAAGTTTGCAATTGTCGAGAAGAAAACATGAAAAGTCTTGGTTTGTGCAACTGGCTATAGGAACCAAGAGGAAAGTCACCGAGTTAGTTAAGTCCTATCTAGTGGACATGAATGGACTGAGCACAAAGGCTGAATTGAACATTCTGCCTTTAGGTTCTTATGTCTGTCTAGTTGGGATGGATTGGTTGGATGAGCACCATGCCATCCTAGACTATCATGACAAGGAATTCACTTGCCTGGATGAGGAAGGAAATTGGAAAATAGTCCAAGGAATTCCCAGAGCTGTTTCTATTAGAGAAATCTCAGCAATGCAGCTGAAGAAGTGCTACAGGAAAGGTTGTCAATTATTTGTATCCCATGTGGAGGAAGCATCTAAGGATGAAGTCTCAAATATTGGAGATCATGTGATACTAAAGGAGTTTGAAGATGTATTTCAGGAGGTACCCGGACTACCCCCGGAGAGAGATATTGACTTCTCTGTAAACTTGATTCCTGGAGAAGCTCCAATGTCGAAAGCTCCTTACAGAATGAGTACACTAGAGCTGAAATAACTGTAATTGCAGCTTGAAGAGCTTATGAAGAAGGGGTATATACGCCCACGTGTGTCACCTTGGGGAACCCCGGTCCTTTTTGTGAAGAAGAAGGATAGGACATTGAGATTGTGCATCGATTTCAAACAATTGAACAAAGTGACTATTAAGAATAAGTATCCTCTACTGTGGATCGATGATCTCTTTGACCAATTGAAGGATGCTAAGATATTTTCAAAGATGTATCTCAGGTCTGAGTATCACCAAGTAAGAATTAAGGATGAAGACATAAAAAATAATTCCTTCAGAACAAGGTATGGTCATTATGAATTCACAATGGTGCCATTTGGGTTGTCAAATGCACACACTGTTTTTATGTGCCTGATGAATGGTGTATTCAGAGACTATCTGGACAAGTTTGTCATAGTCTTTTTGGATGACATCCTGGTGTATTCCAAGTCAGAGGAAGAGCATGAACAACATCTAAGGATGGTTCTACAGGTGCTAAGAGAGCACCAGTTGTATGCCAAGTTGAGAAAATGTTCATTTTATAAAAAATGGATCCATTAATTGGGGCATATCATTTCAAAGGACATGATAGCTATAGATCCTAAGAAGATATAAGCCATCATAGAATGGTCAAAGCCTAAAAATGTGACATAATTCAGATCCTTTATGGGTCTAGATGGCTATTACAGAAGGTTCATTGCAGGGTTCTCGAGGATAACTCACCCTATCACTTCCTTGCAAAGGAAGGAGAAGAATTTTCGGTGGAAAAGAGAATGTGATAAAATCTTTCAACGATTGAAGCAACTGTTAACCAGTGCTCCAATCCTGAGGATTGCATATCCGAATGAATACTTTGTAGTGTGTACGAATGCATGCAAAGAAGGACTGGGAGGAGTCCTTGGTCAAAATGGGTTCATAATTTGTTATGAATCCATAAAGTTGAAAGAGCACGAAAGGAGATATGAAACTCATGATTTGGAGTTGGTGCCATCGTTCACGCTCTAAAGAAATGAAGACATTAACTCATGGGAAGGAAGCTTGAACTGAGGACAGACCATAACGGTTTGAAGTATTTGTTTGATCAACCAACCTTAAATGCTAGGCAGAGTAGATGGTTGGAATTCCTTTGTGAGTACGACTTTGATATCAAGCATATCAAAGGAAAAGAGAACACAGTGGTTGATGCACTCAGTAGGAGAGTGCATGAATTACATGCTACAACCATTAGCATATACCAAACTGATATTAAAGGCATAATTTCGGAGGCTACAAATACAAATTTGCAGTACTGAGATTTGGTAGAAAAGCTACAACAAGGTAAGATGCCACATAAATTGGAGAATTATAAATTGGAAACTGATGGAACACTTCTATACAAGAACAAAATTTATGTACCTAACGTCTAGGAATTGAAACTTATGATTTTGAAAGAAATGCATAATGTGCCTTATGCAAGGCACCCTGGATATCATAAAACAGTGGCAACAGTAAAAGGCCATTACTTTTGTCCAGGTATGAAGAAAGAGATTATAGAATACATCACCAGATGTATAGAGTGCCAGAAGGTTAAAGCTGAGCACAGACACCCAACAGGTTTGCTACACCCTTTACCCATTCCTGAGTGGAAGTGGGATGCAGTGACAATGGATTTCATCACGGGATTGCCCAGAACCAACAAGAATCATGATTCAATCATGGTGGTGGTGGACAAGATTACTAAAGCTGCCCATTTTATTCCACTAAAGACTACTCACAAGGCAGCTAGCGTTGCTGATATTTTTATGAGGGAAATAACACGATTGCACAATATTCCCAAGACAATTGTGTCTGACAGGTACCCGAAATTTACCTCAAAATTCTGGAAAGGGTTATTCAAGGGGTTCAGAACAAATCTGAACTTCAACACTTCTTATCATCCTGAGTTTGATGGACAGACATAGAGGGTGAACAGAGTAATAGAAGATATGCTAAGGATGTATGTGATGGATAAACAATCTAAATGGGAAGACTACCTACACTTGGTATAATTTGCCTACAACAATGGGTATAAAGCATCGTTGAAGATGAGCCCATTTGAAGCACTTTATGGTAGGAAGTGTAATACTCCAATAAGCTAGGATAATCTAGCTGATAGAGAAGTAGTTGGGCCAGAGTTTCTCAAGAAAATGGAAGAGAAAATGCTAAAAATTAAGCAGAATTTGAAAGCTGCCCAAGACAGGCATACAAGTTATGCTGATCATGTTTTCGTGAAAGTGAAAGCCAATAGAAGTTCCCTGAGGTTGGGAAACTGTTCGAAGTTAGTAGCCAGATTTTGTGGGCCATTTGAAATCCTAGAAAGGATTGGGCCAGTTGCATATATGCTTGCATTAGCTACATCCATGATTGTACATAATGTGTTTCATATTTCATTGCTTAAGAAATATATACCTGATGCTAATCATGTAATCGATTGGAATGTGATTCAGGTGGAGCAAGAAGGTGTCCTACAAGTGCATCCCGTGCGCATATTGGACCAGAAAAGAAAACAAATCCGGAATCGAGCCATAGGGATTGTAAAGGTCCAATGGACCTGGTACGGTCCTGAGGACATGACATGGGAGCATGAGGATGCTATGTGGGAAAAATACTCGCATCTTTTTGAATATTTTGAAAATCTTGTTGATGTTGTGTAAAGAGTTGCACTGAGGACAATGCAAAAATAAGGGGAGGGGATTGTAACACCCCAAAGACGTGCCCTAGTTATATTATGGATTATAATCATGTTTATGAATTTTAATCATGTTTTGTAGGCTGGTGAGACGAGTGTTGATAAGTTGGTGGGCTTATGTGTTTATTAGGCCAGAGAGCCTAAGTGTTAAAGGCCAGGAGCTTGTTTTTGTATATGTAATTATGTAGAACATTAATAAAGATTAAACATCACTGCGTGTAGACCGACCATGAAGAAAGAGTGATGGGGGACTAAGCTTCCATAGGGTGGGTAAGGGAAAAGGGGCTGAAAGGTTGGAAAAAGGGGATAAGCTTAGGGACTTAAGTCCTTGAGAATAATAATTTATTATTATTCCAAAGCTATGTCACAAACATGTTTTTATCCTAAGTCCTAGGAAAGGCATCATGTGCAAAAAGGGAGCGCATGCAGCTCCAGGAAGACAAGTTTCGACCTGGGTGCATGAAGCTAAAAGATGAAGCATCAGTTGTGTTGGGGGTTCAATTACCATTTTCCATCCTCTGTGAATTGGGTAGAGTATTCGCGAGTGCCCTCTGTATACCCTCATGCATTTCTGAAAATTAGAATCGTGAAGTCGACCGTTGTATTCCCATGAATCCAGTGGCTTCTGTATTCAACCTTTGCAATATTCACACACGCACATTAGACCTGAAATCCATGAACCATTCTGTGTCTTCTGAGGAACCTGACACCTAGGTAGTCACCTTAGTTGTGTCATGTCTTAGCATGGGCTGTTGCCGCCTGCGGTGCCATGCCCATTTGTTGTTGCTACTATCATCCCTGTGTAAATGATTGTTGAACCGTTGTTGTTTTCCTCACCTGGATGGAGCTGAGTCGAGGAGTGTGCTGAAGAAGTGGGTTGTTAGGCCCATGTTAGAAGAGGTAGGTTGTCAGGCTTGCGAGAATATCTTTCCAGGTGAGAGATTATGATGGGAAGTGGTTTTCTTCCAGAGAGATTCCAACACCAACTACAGAGCTCTAAGAATTCTTGATCCAACCTTTTGCCGAGACCCAAAGAGGGAGGTTAAGCAATTGATGGACTGTGCTTATGAAGGTTTATACTCCCAGGTGGAACAATCATGTGGGGAATGAGAGTCCGTGAGTAGTGGGTGTAAGAAGGCTCCTGGAGAGAATCCTTCTAGTTGCTCTGTGCAGTTTTGCTGTAACATCAGTCTAGTCTAGGATTCCTTTGCCTTGGGTGGAGATTGGTCCTAGCTCGGGGGTGACCCACTGCTTAGCGTGATGAGAAATGTGGTCTAAGGCTGGGAGGTTCATGGAAGGTCTGCATGTAGTTGGTGGAGTTACTCCAGTTCCAAATATAAGTATCATTATGTGTTTAATTTCAATTAAAATGCATGTCTGTGATGCTTGTATGTTTTCATGTATTCCGTTGAATGTATGAATTACTGTTAATTCCATTAATTTTGTATGTTACCAATAATTCTGTGTTTACTCTGTATTGTTTGGTTAAATATGCATATTAAATATATATGTATGAGAATGTTTCGCGTTGTAGCATTGCCCAACAGTGGGGTTGATGGTCGGGGATGTTACAACCTCCTTCACATCAAAATCAAAATATGCTTTCTTGTAATCAGAAGATGCCTTGGGATGAGTGACCCGTGCCTGTAAAAATGCCATACGCATCCTTCCCTTCTCTGTTTAAAATGAAAACAATAATCTATGTTGGGCTGTAGATGTCTTCTTCCAAAACTGGGCATATGTGCTACTATTCAGAAGTTCATTCCTCTGTTTGATCATTTTGTATTTGTCGAAAATTATTGATCTTGTTGGTTCATGTGAGGACTCAGCTGAAAATGTAGTGTCTTCTTTCTTCTTGGAGGAGGATGTGGACACTATGTGCTGACTACCTGAGAATGTTGAGGAATGTGGTCCCTCCATGACTATGGTGGACTGTTTTTCTTCTTGTCTGAACCTGTCTGGTGTGTGGATAGTTTTAGGCCTCTTCCTATAAAATTGGAAATCTTCAGCTGCCACCTCTGTAACTGAAGGTGAAACCTCTTTCCTGTCTCTTTTTTCTGTTTGCACCTGAGGAGTGCTGGTATGTGAAATTTTGGTAGGTGAAGGCTGTTCTTCTGTCTCCAACAATGTATTTTCTTGCCAGTCTATCTGATTTATAAACTTTTCTATCTCAGGCTTTGGCACATGAGCATAAGGAGAAATATTATGTTTTAGCCTGATCTCTGATATAAATCCAAAGGGGTCATAATTCCATGGGAAGCTCTGACTGAAATCCATCTATTTCAAGAGGTTGTTGGCCTCTTCTCCTGCAGCTTTGTTGTTTCATATGAAAGAACCAATTTGTCTCTTGATCCTGAGTTGCTGCTTCTTCTTAAATGGTTCAAAGTGGATGCCATCATAATTTATCATCTGCCTGATGTATTCCAATGCAAATATTCTGACAGGGAGGTATTTTGGTAGTTTGTATGGTGGAAATTCACACCCATACACTCTGATCTCAGTATGGTTCTGGTAAATATATCAGTCCCCTGTTTTGGCCAAGTCATACAAATGAAGAATTCTCTAGACCTCCTCATTTATCCTTGATTCCATTCTACTGTCGAGCATGGACACAACTAGATGGTAAAATTGATCAATGAAGTGTTTGAATCTGAACTCAGTGGAATTCTTCCTCACTAGTGATGTCCAAGAAGTTATTGATTGAGGATTTCCATCCTGATCCAATTTCTGGAGAGCACAAGAGAATCTGTCTACCTGGAAGAAAAGGAACAGGTACACCAACATTGAGGAGTACATGAAAATTCCATCTGTTGAGAACTTGAAGAGATGTTCATTTATATTTTCATCCAGAAACTAAGTATAATTGAACTGGACTGTAGCTTTCTCTTCTGTGGAGAAAATGGACAAAAAACCCAGAATGGGTTCATCTACCTATTCATCAGAAAAATATCTTAACCGATAACATAGGGTGGAAATGATTTGGTTGGCTCTGAATGAGAAAATGGACGATGGATAGGAAGGGTTTTTCTTAGGAAACGACACATCTTCTGGTAGGAAGATTTTGAACATTTGGGCTCTTTGAGGGAAATAAAGTTTCTGATAGAGGTCATTCATGATTTCAATGAAGAAAGGGCTGAAAGAATCAGTTCTGGGGATTTGTAGCATCTGGTTTATTGATTAAGGGGTAATGGTGAACAAAGTTTCACCAGACGAAGACACGGTGGCCCTTTGGTCGGGAAGGTAGTGGGATTGACACTTAAGGGCAAACTCTGGGAAATGATAGGTCTAGGGAAACATGTATAATAGTATATTGGACTCCCAGAGTCTGATATCGTCACTTTGGTCTTAGAAATATCTTTTCTCCAGAAGTGTAATTCGAAGAAATGGAATTCACACTTTCGCTCTACAACTCTGTAATCATTATCATCCAGGGGAGTGCGATACAGTTTGATGGGAGGAAGAAAAAATGAGTTTTTGGTTGTTTCAACAGATTTGGTTTTGGGAGCCATAACTAATGAAGATCTGAAGGAGGAATTTTTTTTTACTATAATTACTCGGTTTAATGGTGCCTGTCGACGATGTGCCTGGTAGCAGTTAGATTGAAAAACTGGAAACGAGGTTGTGTCGACTGTGTCTGGACCGATGAACAATATGGTAATGGCGAAGAAACGAAGTTGAATGGTGTAAAGGGGTGTCCATTATGGTGTGAGTGGTGACTGGACGAGTAATGGTCATGGGTGATGACATTGATTGGCCAATGGGTAGATGAGTGTGACATGTGATAGGGTAGTGGGGTACTGTGGCAGAGTGAGGTGGGCAGTATTGGATGAGCGGTTAGGCGGGTTATTGGAGGGTGGGGTAGGTGGTAAGTGAAATTGATTGGGGGGGGGGCTCCGGTAAGATATGGAGTTGACACATTATGCGGGGCCAACGCTGGGAAAACCACTAACTCGGACCCCCGTCCCCCCCATTGTTAAAGGCAGAAAGGTCCGGGGGGGGGTCATCTGGAATCCACTGTCGACTGTTGATTTGGGCACGCCTTGATCAACCACTGAGATCTGTGCTCCTTTTAGTCAGATAATGAAAAAAGGTCATATTTGACCAAAACTTAGAATAAAATCAAAATATGGGCCGTGCTAGGCTCCCTTTCTTTATTTTTTCACCAAGGGGTTATTTCCAAAGGTAAATACATTGAACTAACTCAAAATAAAAGATAATTTCAACAATGTTTTGAAAATATTTATTGAAATAAACATTGCTAACCTAACTCCTAACCTAATCACCTAACACATTAATCCAACTTAAACTGTTGGGTCAATAATTACTCTAACCTAAGATATTCGGCCAAGCTTAGACTATTTGGCCAAATTTATTCACTAGCCTATCTAATTTGGCCAATTTTAGATTGTTTGGCCAAATTTATTCACTATCCTATCAACATAAATTTAAAAGGTTTGATCATGATTAGGTAGTATGAGTCAAACCAAGTTTATATTGGTGGGGTTTTATATTTTCTCCTTTTATTTTTTTATTTTTTATACCCTCTTTTGATTTTTATTCTTTCTTTTCCTTTTCCGTTTCTTTCTTTTTCTTTTCTTTTCTTTTCTTTTTTCTTTTTCTTTTCTTTTTCTTTTGTAAATCATTTGCAGAATAAAATATTATTTACAATATAACACAACTAGAGGAAGATATTCTAATCACCAGGTGATCCTATGAAATATAGGGTTATAACATGAACATGTGTGAACAAGTTGTTACGGGGTTTTACTTTAAAGGTCCATATATTCTTCAAATTAGGGTCATTGCACAAATTTAAAGTCATTAGTAGCTGATACAAGTGCAGGGTTCTCATGTGTTCAAATATGCTACATAATCAGACCTATAACAGTCTGCTATGGAATCAAACCTGTCACTTTACATTCTTCATTTTATAAATACTCATCCTTTACAAAATCCTATATTTTTCTAAGGCACAAGTGTTCCAGGTTCCCTTTTAAAGATATATGAAGTATACAAGGGAATTTTAAAGAAGATATATCAGATTTGACAGGGTTCCAATATAACTCAACACTAAATATATCTAAGTATATGAGCATGATACTAATTCAACAAGGTTCCAAAATTTGATTTTAAGTGCATAATTATGGCACTTAATATATATCAGCTCCAATGCTATTATATCAACAGAGTTAATTAATATCTTTAGCAGAGTTAAAGAAATGAAAATCATTAGTAGATTAAGGAAATGAAATTAGCTAAGGTATCGAGTATCCAATGATGAAATGAAGGAAACAAGTTCTAGCAGGTGCCACAAAGTTCCAACCATATGGTTAAAGAATTAATGCTTCAACAAACTAATTAAATCACCCAACACATGCTAAGCAATTGGATAAATCACAATCCACTTGCACAAGTTGATGAAATGACTTAGCTATTTTTGGAGGAATCTGTATGTCTAGAAGACACCTCCAATTGGATGATATGTAACAATGTATGTCCAAGCTAATCAACGGACAATAGTAGTTTGATTGTTAGAAAAATAATAGGGACTGGTCGCTCCATATTTGGGCAACCAAGTTCCGTTCTCTTGTATAAATATATGTGTGCTAGTTTCTATTGAAGGGTACGTGTGGTCTCATGTTGTAGTCATACTGTTGTGTAAGAGTTGAGAGCTCAAGTTCAGACTTAATAAATTTTGTTTATGTTGTGTGTTCTTATTGTTGTCCACTGGTGGTGATTTAAGACTAAGAGCACAAACCTACCTGTGAGGAAGGGCCCACTCAAAGGTAAGGTTTTGTGTTTCATACAATTGTTTTGTGTTCTTAGATAGATGTTAATTTGATTTTGATTTAAAATTGCATAATTTTATCTGTGTTCCAAACCTTGGATGCACAATGGCCACTGGTTTTATGTTGCAGAATGATAACTAACTATGCTAGGACTTAGATCTATGAATAATATTGATTTCGCTATCAGTCATTTATTATATTAATATCTTATACCAAATTTGTTCCTGTATTTTTCACCTATAACAGTACTTGGAAAATCATTAACAAGATTTTCATTGGAGGAATCACATAAAATGTTGAAACTAACTTCTGACATATTAACCTAGCAATAATTCCATTTCTGATTTTCCCCTGTGTGAATTAAGACAAAAACACAAGTAGTTTCCTTTACTTTGCTTGGAGTGTTGCAGAATCACTTTACCTATGGTCCCACTAGGTGAAAACACAAGGGTATAGGGTTATGAGAGCTCATAGACCTTATCTTGAAAGGTACCACTACCTGGGTTGGGGTTTATAGAATTGTGACTTTATCCTTTTATGATTTTCTTCGATTTATGCATAATCTTGTTTAGTTAGTCTTTCCCGATAGCTGGGTGAAGTCCTTCTATGCATACTACACCGAGTGTCTCGCAAGTACACATTGAACCCTGGGTTGAAAACTTAAGTAGACACCAAATAATTGGGAATCATATTTATACCTTGTCACTTTCCTAGGGAATCCATTGTAGAATGTTCCCTTTTCCACCCTTGATAAGTTTCCCTTGAATCTTGTCTGATGACTCCACTCTCCAAGAACCCACCTTTTTCTCTTTCCACTTTTCCCTCCTTCTCTGAGACTTGATCTCACTTGATGACTCCATTGAGATGTCCTTTTGGTCAATGGAAATATGGCACCATGGGATGAACCCTCATCGAAAACGTTTTATGACTTGAACATGTCATGTTTACAGATGGAAAAGGAAAAGACCGCTAATAAAGTTGCTAAGGAAATGATGAATCACATAAAAGAGTTGTTTCTCGCCCTTGAAAATGAAGAATTTCTTGAAGAAGAGACATATGAAGAAAGTGACCAAGAATATCTTGATGAATTTTCTCAATATGAAGATCCAGATGATGCATTTGACGAAGACAAAGCACTCACATCAACCCTTCCACCTGATGATGATGTCCGTGCCACTACTCCTCCTACACATGAAAAAAAAAGAGATGGTCATTTTTGTTGATGGTATTGTGAAAGAAACTTTACACATGGTTGACGAGCATATAGAAAATTTCATACAGACTAGAAGACATAGGTGGGACTTTGGTCATCTCATTTTCAATAGAGACCCCATTTATGACATTGAGGGTACCCCTCAAGAAAATGGGTTTGAGTTGTTATCTTCATAAGACTATTTTTCATACGTATATGGTTCAAATGTTTTAGAGCTTGATGATGACATAATTATGGATTTATTCAAGGACACTCATCCACTTTCATCCTCAAATTTGGAGAAATACCAAGATGTGGCCACCTCAGAGCAATCAAAGGTTCAATATTAAAAGCAAAAGTATTTTCATCTAGGACATTTTCATGAAGATTCATAGGGGAGGAGGAGGTGGTTTCCTACACCTAAGCATGTTCCTTACCTCTTAGTCTCTTCTCTAAAAGACCATGTCGTATTCTTCTGATCTTTCATTTCCTCTCAATCCTCGACAAGAAGTGAGTCTTTGTGCATAGATGAAGATGAGCCTTATTATACATATAATAGCCCCCTTTAGAGATGGATTCATCAAGATTGTGGCTATCAATTCAGGTAGGATTCCTTGCATGATCACAATGGTGGATATTCTTTCCAGCAATATTTCCTCTCTCCTACCCATCTCCATGAGTTTTATTTCATGATCGATTATATGTGTGTTTATACTTATGATTCTTATGTGATTAACTTATCTTTGTTGTATTATACGATTAAGCACAGGGGGAGATACTTTGATGAGATGATAATTTGGTTGCACTGGTTGTATGACTTCACCTGACATCATCCATCATGTGATCTTCAGGGACCCAAGGCCCTGGGTAAGTAGGTAGGTCATTTTTAAGTAGGTAGGGACCCAAGGCCTAGATATGAACAGAAAGATAACAATTCATGGCTTGGCCCTTACGTCATCAGAAAGAAGTCTGACAAAGAAAAGTACTATCTGACAGCATTAGACGAGAGAAAGATGTCACTACCAATAGATGGGTCTCTTCTCCAACCTCACATCCAGGTCACATTACTTCTTCATGGCCCGTGCCCCAAGTAAGTTGGTAAGTCATTTTGATTCCATGCATTTTTCATCTTGATTGCTCATACTAGTTTAGATGCATTTCATTTTCATTTTTCTCTACTTGCATATTGATTTCATGTTTATTTTAGAAATTTTTGAAAAAATGTAAAAAAATTTCTTTTCTAGATTATCTTTCAGTTTGGATTTTTATGGATAAACGCTGATAGCACCACCCTAGATGCTCTGATCGATTTTTATGATTTTTGGCAGGCACATGTCTACCATGAGATGTTGCAGTTCTCATGCACTCTATGAAAATCACATTCCCCCATGTAGGAGCCTGATGTTATCCCCATTTTGTGGGATAACTAAAGATATTATGTCTTGAGGCCCTCAAGTTGAAGATATGGAGTGCCGAGAGACCACATGACTAGCATTATCCTTTTTCATAGATGGAGACCCTTCTCACTACCACACATTCCATGATTTTCAGGATTCCATCCACCACACCTGCTGACTTCTAGAAGGAAATGGGCCTTGCACCATGAGGTAAAAGTCAGGTATCATGGTGAGTGTCATTTCAATATTTGAGGAATTTGAGTATGTTGTATCTTAGACTACTTTAGATTTCATGACATATGCTTGGACATTATGCCTTTTTCCATGCTTCAACTTGGTGGTTGAGATTGTTCCCAAGTAAGTGGTCTTCCTTGGGGATGGGTTTTATACTAGGAACTACCTTTAAGAGACATCGTACCATTCCCGACCATACTTACCACTTTCCATCACTATTTCCCCCCATTTCCTTATCTCTTGGGATTTTAGGGTGTATTGACCCAAGAAGGGGTTGTCCCTCATTCTATGGGAAGAAGGGGATGAAGGACCAACGAGATTGTTGTTGGGTAAAAGATAAAAACTTATGTATAAACCTTCTAGATGCTTCACCCAGGGATCACCCAAGAAAACAATGAAACACTTATATTTGAGAAAAGGGGGACCCACAAGAAATATGATAATGAATGCTTAAAAGGTTAGTTGGAGGATAAGAGGTCTCATCATGAGCCAACCTATCATGTTCATGAATATATAGTGGTATGAAATTACCATCATCTAGTCACTAAGACATGGTAATGGCTCTTAGTTGCATTGCTGAGAGAAAGGGGGTCTCATCATGAGCCAACCTTCGCATTTCTGCTAGGTATTTTTGGGTGACACTGTCATTATTTGTACACCATGTCAGAGAAGTGGCATTCAACTTGTCCCTAAAATTTGAAAGAAACAAATAATGACAAAATGATGGGATTGGAAAAATTGCATTGCAAACAAAGGTGCTACACACCCTCTACAAAGGCACCCATGAATAAGACACTACATCCCCTTGTATTTCATGAACTCCGTGCCCATTGAGTCTTGACCCTTAACCACTTTGCCCACTTTAAATGGATTAAAGAGGGATATATTGGAAACTCTCCTTGACCTAGAGAAATATCTACCCAATAGGACACCTTGTCAAGCCTCCCATATTCAAGCTTGACAAGTCACATAATGTCTTTGAGCACTTAATTGTTTCATACAGTAATATTTTATGCACATGCTTAGGTCGCTCATTTATTGATTTGATTTACTTATCATGATTCTATGACTTGAGATACTTGGAGGGTGTTATTACTTGTCTTTTCATGACTTAGTTGGTGGAGAATTTTGGAGGAACAAGCCTCGCTTGGGCTTCCATGGGGCTTGAATCCCACACGTGGATTCCAAGGGCTCACATGCCTGATGAGAGAGATGAAAACTCATAGGCCTAGAAAATGACTTGGATGACATAACCTAGCCCCCACATGCCAAACAGTTTTCCTAGGAGAGGGAAAATGTCACCTTGAGAGGCATGACGTCACCTTGAGAGGCATGATGTCACCTAAGGGGGTTAGGGTTTGGTGGTGAGGTTGATATGCATTGGCACAAGGACATTTTGAGGAGGTCGAGGCTTTGACCATGAAGGAAGTGACTTTGATGCTTTACATATGTCTTTGGGAAGCCTTAATACACTCCTCTAACACCAACAACTTGCTCCTAGTGCCAAAACGTCCCTTAACGGGGCGACACCACTTTGAATTAGGGTTTCTTCTTGTGTAGAATAAAATTTTAAGTAAATTGATTAATATTATTTTGTAAAATGGGAAAGATTAGGGTTTTTGATCCTTTGTATTGTGGTTTACCCTAATATTATGTGGAAAAACTATTTTGGAGACATTTTGTATATATATATATATATTTTTTGTAAGTGAGTTTGAGAATCTATATTACTGAGAAAAATATGGTACAAAAAGGAAAAGAGGGGTATCCCCTGATCTACCAAAAAGGAAACCAGATCAGGGAAACCGAAGTAGCACTGTCTACATAAGCGAGGGGAGGGCTAGGCCGCCACCCCGGGAAACTGACCCAGTCTCCGAAAACTCGTTTGAAAAAACTATACCATAACATATACATAAAAACCAAGAACGTATAACAAGGGTTTCTCATACACTGATAATCAAAATGACCATGGGTTGAGAATGCACTAGTCCAAGAGGATTGGATGACTTTCATCTCCTTCCTTTCTTGCCTCATTCTCCTTTCTTTGCTCCACTGTGTGCATATTTCTGATCCAGGCTGGTGTTCCGCGTTGGTCTGCTGGAGTGATGTCCATGTGCTGGACATAATGAAGGTAGAGGTGTAATTGTCTAGCCATTTGTTCCATTTTTTGGTTTTGGCTCTTTTGTTCCTCTGCTATCCTTATTGCGCTGGCCTCCAGGTTGCCGAGGCGGCTCAAAATTTCTGTGAGCTCCTTCTTGTGGCCACAGTTTTCCACCCTGTTGGTCTCATTCCTGTCAGCTCTTAGCTTACTTATCAAAATTTTTGTGCGCCAAGCTTCCTCCATCATTTTGTGGTAGAGGGCTGTCATGGGCTGTGTGGCCCCCGGGTCCCTTATCCTATCCACTTCTTGGATGAGTTATGCCCAGGATTTTCCCTGGCGCTTGGTGTTGACTTCTCGCTCCCACCTGTCGATGACCTCTTTTCCCTTTGGATTGACCTGCGCAAGAAACGTGCCTTTGGCCTCTTTGGCCGCCTGCTCCATCCTTGTGATCTTCGAGGTGCTTGTTGGTAGTTCCTCCCCCTAGGGCCCCCTCTTACTCTGGGTATTCTTCATTCTTACCATCTCAGTTTGAATGCGATGGATACTATCTTGACTTCATCCTCTGCTTCTATTCGCCCCTTCCTGGTCTTTGTAATTGTTGCTCTCTGGTTTGTAGCTATCCTTGATGCTTCTTCTTTTAAGGGGTTTCCCCGACTACGATCTTATCCTGGTAATAATGGGTCTCCCGTAAAGGCATACCTTTTGATCCTTTTCCTCTATTTCAGAGTGTGTGCACTTGGGAACCCTGTCGTCGTCCTTGTGCCAATCCTTTTCCTTGCACATTCTACGCCAATCATTTCCTCCCACCGTATCTATGCATGGATGAGGTGTACCCATTCCTGTCCACGGGATATCCTTTTTGTCTTCATCCTTTTCCGTCTGCGGATTAACCTTTATGCTCTCCCACAGACAACCCCTATACTTCATTCTATTAACAGGACCGTGGTGTCATACCTCCTCTTGTGGTGTGACCATGATCTACATTGTAACTCGTGTTTAAATGGTGGCCTATTGGATTCTACCTGGATCCTCCTTGCCCTTCAATTAATTCTATGCCTTCAGCCTCAATGCGGTCATCCGTACTTTGACTGCCGTCATATTCCTTTGCCGCTAGTTGGGTACAATTTGTCTAACACTGACCATTCAGGATGTTACTCCATGTGGAATCTAATTCTGGTGCTTCCTTGTCTACCCCTTCAGTTGCGATTCTATCTGCTAGTCCATGTGCTGACCTTTGGACCCAGTGCAACTTCACTGTGATCCCCATCTGCAAATGCTCCTGAATTTTTTGTAGGGAGCAAGCCAAGCACTAGTGCCTTTGAATTTTTCCCACTCTGGTGTTGTTTCAGAGTTTCCTTACTGTGTTGATGACCAGCATGGAATATCCTTCCACTATGACATTGGTCATCCCTTCCCAGTGTAGTATCTCAAGGCCGGTCTCCAGGGATCCAAATTCTGCGATGTTGTTGGTTGAGTTCCCCAGACTCCTAGTGTATAGCCGGATAATTTTTCCTTGACTTCCCCTGATTACTCTTCCCGTACCTATCCGTCCTGGGTTACCTTTCGACGCCCCATCGAAATTCAACTTGAGGGAGCCCTCTGGTGGCAGTTTCCAGTTGCGCTCACCTACTTGTAGTTGCGAAAGTCGTCTTACCTGATTGGGGTTGTGTCCTTATTTCAGTTGAAAAGCCTCTAGAATTCGGAGATCTCGATCTCTGAGTTGTGCTCCTCCTGTTCGACAGTTGCGGATCTATACCATTTCTCTTGTCATGGAGATTATTATTTCCTTGATCTTTCCTGTTGTCCATATTTGGTTCCTGAAGATGCGCCGGTTCCGTTCCTTCCATATTTCCCAAATGATCATGCCGGGAATGAGGGTCCAACAGAGATTCACCTCTTCATTTTCACTATATTTTTCCTTCCAGGTGTTTATAGTTGCAGAAATATTACCTCTGATCCTATTAGATTGTCAGAAGATGCCTACTGCCTAGTCCCAGACTTTTGCTATGTAGGGACATTCATCCAAGATATGGTTTGTTGTTTCCTCCTTTTCTTTACATAAGTGACATCTTGAAGGGCCTATGAATCCTCTCTTCTTTAGGTTTTCCCAGGTTAGAAATCGGTTGTGTAGTATTAGCCACTGGAAGATTTTTATTTTTGGGTAATGGAGGTTATTCCAGAGCTTGCCCCATTGATGCATCGAGTCTTATTGGTCCTGGTCCTCTCTATAGTGGAATTCTTATTTAAGATTGAATTCCCCACCGGCTTTGTGCCCCCATCTTAGCTGGTCATTTACGTTCGTGATTGCAATTTTTCGTCTCCCCAATTCCTCCTCCACCTCTTTTACTGCTGTTGTGGTTTGGTCTCTAGTCTATGGGGTGAGAGTGTTCCAGATTCTCCATTTGTTGTGATCTGTTTCTTGTTTCTAGTAACAGTAAACTTGAGTTTTTCCTTGCACCATCATCTCCTAGTGGAGTTCCTCCCGACCTGGTTTTTCCATTCTAGGTTCCTGTTTCCAAGCATCCTCCCAGAATCAGGTGGTTCTGCCATTTCTTATTTCCCAAAAGTTGTGTGTCTGGAATATGGTGGAACCTTCCCTGGTGCCTATGAAGAGCATTTTTTCCTAGTCGCAAATGTCTAGGGCATACTTTTCCTTCCACAGGTTGACCCATGGCATGGTATTTTCTTTGACCCAATGCTTTAACATGCCCCTCCCCTTGAGACAAGTGTTGTCCGCAACGCTTGAGTAACTCTGGCCAAAACTAGGCATGTGCGACTAAATAAAAGGATTTCTTCTTACTAAGATTCCTTGCCTTCTTGGGACATGCACTGGAAAAATGATCAAGAGTAGCCTTCTCTAATACCACTGATCTGGCCATAGGCGTCATTGGTCACTTGCAGGTCGTGTAACCCCGGGCCTCCTTTTCTTTTTGGTTTACAAACCTTCTCCCAAGCCACCAGTCCCCATTTTTTCCTTGTTTCCACTCCCTGCCACAGGAAGTCCCTTTGTATGGTTCTTATTTTTTGTAGAATCCCCTTGGGGGTTGGGAAAACTGGCATCATAAAGGTTGGGATAGCTTGCAAAACTGACTTGGTTAGGATAAGTCTTTCAGCTAGGTTGAGGGATCTATACGTCCAATTTTTTACCTAGTCTTGTAGCTTGTTGATTATTCCTTCCCAAGTTGACAGCTTGAAATCTTTGTCTATCAGGGGGATGCCCAAGTACTTGGTTGGGAGGGATTTGCATTCAAAGCTCAAGATGTTGGCCAAATTCCTTTGGATTGCGGGGTTGGTATTAAAGAAGAAGATCATAGATTTGGACTGGTTTATCTCTGCCCCCGAGGCTTCCCCAAACTCATCTAAGATTCCTTTGTAGGCTTTCACTTCCTTGACCATGGGCATGCCATGAATTAAGGTGTCATCCTCAAACTGTTGGTGTGTAGAAGCCGGACAATTCTCGTAGGGTTTGATACCTTTTATTTCCCCTGTTGCGGTTGTGATTTTTATGCTTCGACTGAGCCCTTCCATCATTAGGATGAATAGGAAGGGGGACCTCGGGTCTCCCTGTCTAATGCCTCTCGTGGGCCAGTAAGGTTTGGCAAGGGCTCCATTTACTAGTAGCAAGAAGCTTGTTGTGGATACTAGGTTGACTATCCACCTAATCCAGTGTTGGGTGAAGACGAAGGCTTCCAAGGTCTTGACCATATAGTGCCAGTTGATTTTGTCATAAGATTTTTCTAGGTCTAGTTGTATTATCATTCCCTCTCTTTTTTGAAGCTTCACGGTGTGGATAAGTTCATCGGCATGGATAATATTGTCCATTATTTTCCTTCCATCCACGAAACTTGCCTGTTCTTGTGAGACCAGTGTGGTTAGGAGTGGTTTCAATCTATTTTCTATAACCTTGGAAATTATCTTATACACCACATTGCACAACACTATAGGTCTGTAACGATCAGGAGTTTTGGCTTCATTTTCTTTGGGGATAAGTGTAATCATTGTAGCATTTAGTGCTTTCAAAATGGAGGTTGACCTTCTAGAGTATTCCACTACCCTATAAACTTCATGTTTGAGGAATTTCCAACATACTTTGAAGAAATCCACTGTGAAACCATCTGGGCCTGGGGATTTTCTATTGGGCATTTCTTGGAGTGCTTGGTTTATTTCCTCCTTCGCAATGGGCTTGTTCAGGTTGTTATTTTGTTCTTCTGTTACCAGGCAAGGGATATCCTGGATTATCTTTTGTATGGCCTCTGTTCTATCTTTTTTAGGTTCCTGGGCTATCTCGTGGAAGTGATTTACCAGAGTTGTTTCAATGTCCTTATGTGATTCTCTTTCTATTCCATCCTGGTCCCTAATCTTCACAATTTTGTTATGGGCTCTTCTGGCCATGGTTGTTCTATGAAAAAACTTAGTGTTTTGTTCTCCTTCCTTTAGCCATCTGATCTAGGACTTTTGTTTCCAGAGAGTTTCTTCTTGCTGATAGCACTCTTCCCATTCCCGGGTCATCTGGATCTCTTCCTTTTTCCTCTCCTCATTGTAGCCCTCCGAAATGCAGGTTTCCTGGAGCTTTTTCATTTTTTATTCAATGTTGTTCTTCTCTTGGTTTATATTCCCAAAAGTGTCCTTGTTCCACTCTTTGAGCCTATATTTGATATGTTTTAGTTTCTTATAGATTTTGAACATCCTTGTCCCTTGCTCTGGTTGCTCCTCACACCACCATTGTTTGATTCTTTCCTTGAAAGTTGGGTGTTCAATCCAGAATTTCTCAAATTTGAAAGGTCTATTCTTTGGTGTGGTCTGGAAGCTTGCTTCTAGTTGCATTGGCCAATGATCAGATCCCCCCCATGGAAGGATGTTGCGGTCTAAGCTTATCCCCTGCATAATGATTGAATCTGACACTAGGAATCTGTCAAGTCTTGTTGCTACCTGATGCTGGCTCATTCGCTTATTGTTCTAGGTGAACTGGCCATTATTAGTTTTCAGATCTACCATCTCTGCTGTGTCTATGAATTTTGAGAACTCCTTTGCATCTCTATCCAATCTTATTGTACCTCCTTTTTTCTCTACAAGTGACGTGATGATGTTGAAATCCCTAGCTAGGATCCATTGGAGGTTGTTGGCTCGGTTTTTAATATCTTCTAGGTCTCTTAGCATTCCTCTCCTATCCTCTGACACCTGGGGTCCATACACATTAGTGCATGAAATCACCTCTGTGTTCCCAATGAGTTGCATGCGGACTGTAAGGGTATGCCTTGTCGCTTCAGATTCTATTAGTCTTAGTACTTGTGGGTTCCACAGGGTGAGGATACCTCCTACCATTTGGTGGCCTCCAATAGCCACCATCTTGTACTTGTGCCATTGTTGTTGATTGATTGTTTCCATTCTATCTGTATTACACTTGGTCTCTTGAATAAAACAAAGATCTGGTTGTTCCTGTTTTAGTCTATTCCTAAGGATTCGTTGTTTTCTTGGGCCATTTAGGCCTCTTATATTCCAAGTTATAACCTTCTTTTAAACATGCGGGGGGGAGTTGGGGAAGATTTTTTTGATCTTACCCGAGTTTATCAGTAGCACACCAAGATCTTGTAGGGCTGTACTTTTTGATTTTCTGCCTTTTTTCCTTCGCGTCTGCTTGGGTGAGAGCTGTGGTTGTCCCTCTCTAGATTTGACTCCTAGGTGTCCAATCTCCCCATGTGTACACTTTAGGCCTCTAGATTTGGATTCCTCCCTTAGGAGGAACAAGTAATGGATGTGGTCAAGTTGCTATGTTGGTACATTGTCTACTCCATGTCTTTTCCATTGCTCCAGTATGTTCTTGAGATATATCCCTTCCCTTTCCACAAGGTATCTGAGTTTCAGATCTTATGTGCCTACTTTGCTTGGTGTCATTTCTACCTCTCCCTCTACTTCTTGCATGGGGGTGTTGTCGTCTCTGATTTCTCCTTCCATCGGAGTTGCACAACTTCCCTATTCCTTCTAGTTATTTGGTTGGTTGGTGGGGTCGTTTGGTGTTTTTTCTCTGACTTCCTGATCTTTTTCCGTATCCTTGTCGGCTTCTTCCCCTTTATTGGTTTTATCCCATCCTTTCGGGTTATTCCATATCTCTGGTTTATTTCCTGCTTGGGATTTTCTCTGCTTTTTGTTGGCTCTGCTTCAGGGGTTTGGTTTAACAAACCCATCCTCATCCTGATCAAATGACCATGCTCATGGAACCTTCTACATCGGAAGGGGATGTGTTCATAATCAATTATTTGGATCCATTCCTCATCCTTGAATTCAAGGCTTATGGCTTTTGGGAGCGCTCCTGACACATCGATCTCTATACATATTCTTGTGTAAGATGTGTATATCCCTTTCAGGGTGGCTTCTGTGGTCTTTATATATTTCCCCAGTTTATTCCCTATTGCTTCAAAAGTAGAGAGTAACCAGTAGTCTAAAGGTAGGGAATAGAGTCTCAGCCATACCGACACCTTTTTGAAGGTCTCTTTTTCTGGGGAGAATTTTTTCTTCCATGGTTGCATGTATAGTCCTGTTGATGCATGGAAGTATGGCCCTCCTTCAAATACTCTATATCTGTCTTCCAGTTTTATGAATACTGTTGTGAAGAAAAATTTCAAGCCCAGATGGAGATCCACTTCCCCACTTGGCTTCCAGTGATATTTTATCTAGTTGCACAACGTTCTTTCGGTGGGCCACAAGCCCATAAATTTGTAGATTAACACATGCACCTTCATCTGATCCTTATAGAGTTGCGTCTGCAGATCCTCCAGTATCACCTTGGGTATCAGTGCTGATTTGGGTTTGCATGGGTTGCGCCCTTCTGCCTGGTTGGTATTCATTGTGTCTTGCATCTCATTGAGGGTTTCCCTGGCTTCCTCTTCCATGCATTCACTTTTTCCCTGGTTCCTTTCCTAACCTCTTCTTGGGTCAGATCCTGAGGTGCTTGTCATTGGTGCCTTGAAAAGTACACCCCTTGGTCCTTTCCCTCTATCTACCACTATCTGTTTGTATGAGGGGGTACCCTTACCCCCCCCCCCCNNNTGGTGCTCATGTTGTCCTCTGCTATGGTTGTGACTGTAAAAAACCCTAGCTTTCGGTTGCTCCGAAAACTTCAATGCCCACCAACTAATTCAACCTCAACCTCGATCTAGCCAAGACATTTTGTATAATTAAGAGATCATAAGATCTCATTTTATCATAACTCTCCCATGTGGAGAAGGATACTTAGCTGAAATTTTCACTATCTTTGGAGCAATTTATCTCTCTTTGCAATTGTTATGGTTTTATCTTGATATTGATGGAATAAAATGGTGCACTACACTTGGAGGCTTTTTCTCATGCTTGTGGATGGATTATTCTTGGTCACTTAGGGTTTGAATTTGTATCTATTTGGAATTGGTAAGGAAATTCTGTATTTATTTTCTTGAAAATTCTAGCTTTCTTCCATTATTGTTAGTGGATAAACCCTTGGAGGAGTATAAGGGCATACACCCTCCCCAAGATTCATTTATTTTCTTGTGAAAGGTCATTACTTGCAAGGTTTCTTGGAGAACTACAAGGCCATACACCCCACAAGTCACCTTTATTTGTTTCATAAACCCTAGGGAGTAAAAGGGATTACACCCTTAGGTTATTTGTGGATCAAGCTCATACATCCATGGTCATATACTTGCATAAGGTTTTGATAAGAGAAGTAAAAGGGCTTACACCATCTTATCATTTCCTAGTGGACCTATATTTCCTTGGGGAGTAAGAGGATTTACACCCCCAAGGATTTAGTCTTGTCTTCACACTTTTTTTGACCCCACAACCCAATAATAAGGCACTAATCATTTTTAATTTTCATTGGAGAGATAAAATTGTTGCATTGGGATACATGAAAATATGAAGGGATCAACTTGTTCAAATTGCTTTCTTTATTTGATGATCTAGACTTGCTTTTGACCCTAGGGAATATCAATTGGCTAAGTGTTGCTTATTTTTGTTATAAATATATGCTACAACCATTAGGGCTGCAACAAAATCTCTTTTTCACTCTCAATTTCTCACTCTTTTGCCGTTGGAATTAGTTGGAAAGTTGCTATTATAAATCTATTTGATGTTAGCTATTGTTGGGAAATCTTTCAGCTTATTTCTTGGGGTAAATGTTGCTTCTGTAGAAAGACACTGCTACAGACACTTGGATGTCATAAATATACTCTGAAAACTTATCTTTACAGCCATCTAAATACCACTAAAGTTGTGCTAAAGTGTTGAGAATTTATCTACATGTTTTATGCTTCATAACTCAACTAATCTTCAATGCTTTAAGTGGTTAAATATGAAATAGTTACTTGATTTCATTGCTGATATATATTTCTAATTACTTCTACAATTAGGGACGTCAAGATTAACTTTCTTTTCCACCTAACATATATTGCATACAGTTGGTTTTTCTTGTGTCTCGAGTAGGTACACTCACTTTGCAAGGTACCCAAAGACTTGGAAGCCTTAAAAACTTCTGGAGATGAGTCATCAAAGCCACTTTCCTATTCCCTTATTGAACTTTAGGGGGACACTTCTCTTCCTTCCTTTCCATCCATCTCAATTCCCATAGGGTCATCAAGATCGCCTCTCTAGAGTGACCTAGTCACCCTTGAAGCACGATATCTATATCGAGGTGAAATTGTGTATAATGTCCCTTAAGTTGTCACCACTTGGTGGTTGGGTTGGGCTTTTCCCAACCTACAACTTGTTCCATAACAGTAATAATAATAAAAGTTAACATTTTTAAAAAAGTTTTATCACAACTGCAACTTTATTGAAAAAATGCAAAGGAATTCCATTTTTCCATTCACCTTACAAATAAAATTGTTGGACAAAAAACAAAAACATTCCACAATAGTTAGGTTTGAAGAGTGATGCCCAGGTCAGGGAATTTGTTCTAGTGGTATGATTATTAGTTAGGGTGTGAGAGGTCTTGAGTTCAATTCTTAGATTTCCCCAACCAATCATCTTGTGTGATACTTGTGTTAAATGGTAATCATTAGCATTCATAGTTATTTTTGCATATTTTTAAAAACATATTCTTTGATTCTATTATCATAAATAATAATTTAAATTAGAAGCCATTATTGTATGGCATACCTGTGTTAATTGTTGCACCATACTTCATAAGCTAACTTATTTATCATCATATGAAGAATGAATGTGGCACAAATAAGTTATATATTGATCCCATACTACTTCCATGCTTAGTTGGAACTTGATTTTCTTTCTTGTGATTTCTAATCAAGGAAATGTTGTTGAAGATTTTTTTTTGTAACAAACTCTCTTAGGATTATACCCTAACCTTCCTAATTTGGGGTACTTAGGAGTTAATCAATAGTGTATGAGGTCCTCTTCTTTAAAAAAGACCCATTAGATAGTCAGTTGGTAGTTAGTTCATGTAAAAGGGTCATCTTTACTAAATAATTCCCATTAGGTGGTTGGTACTCATTAATGATGGGACCACACGTTGTTAGGGTTTTGCTAGTAAGAAACTATTTATAGAGCTAGAAGGCTATGCAATGCTTTTTTACAAATTTTTATTGTATTGGTGCTTTTCTTAAAGACGTTTGCCTCCTCGAAGAGGCTTGTGAACATCGCTCTCTCTTTTGGAATTAATAATATAAGGGTTATATTTTACATGTTTAATCTCATTCTCTTGTATTTTTTTTTTACTTATATTTATCAGAATATTGTTCAGATTCTATTGTTTTTGTTGGTTAAGTACATTACAAGTGGTATTAGAGCTCTTTCTTGAGCCAACATGCACCCAAACTTTAGAAAACAAAATATGCTAGATATGTGTGTTAAGCCCTAAATAGTGGCACATTACCCCTTAATTGGGGCATATTAAATTAGTATTGTTGTTTTATTTACGTCGACTTGGGTCCATTAGTTGTAATTGTACCTCTTAGTCTCCTATGTATACCAATGAGACAATTTTATTTGGAATCATCTTGTATTTGTAAATTTATGTGGTGTATAAGGAGGTTTCCCCCTCGAAGAGGCTTATTATATGAAATTATCTCTTTTTCAAGGTGTTGAGTACTTATTTTGAGGTTTTTTATGCTATTTTGATATTTGGTTTTTAAAATTTGGTATGAGAGTTCAAGGTCTTGGGGTTTCACTGTTGCATATGAGACACCTTGTAATTTTCACTATAATTATTTTTCTATGATGTTTACAAAGGAACTCCTTGGCATGTATTTAGTAGATGGATCAAGGTACTTGGGATTAAAATTTCATCTCTTGAAGCCTTATACTTTCGGAGATATAACCTGTGTAAGATAGGGTTATGGAATCATCCTTAATTTAGTCATTGTGGAATTTTCACTATAAAAGTTTTTTTGTGACATTTTCAAACATTGAAACTTGGAAGATATTTAGATAACTAATCAAGGTATTTGTGATAATTGTTTTATCTTCTAGGTCATCCTACTTTTGTAGATACACCATGTGTAAGATAGGGTAGTTGACTAGTCATATTAACTAGTCTCAACCATGTGTTCTAGGTAAAACAATGATATCTTCTTCAGTGAGTATCCAAATTAAGTGAGACCAATTGCATTGTACAGTGGACAATCTTTAATATTTATGGTTGAAGTTTCAAAATCAAATATCATATATTGTTCTCTTGACACATTTTACAAGTACACTCTCCTGGAAGGGATAAAAATCAACAAGGTGTGGGAAAGTTACCATAACTTCCACTTGACACATCCAATTTTGATAAGACCTATGGAATTTCTGATAATATGTATCAGAGAACTACAAAACAACTTTTTCATACCTAGAAGGGCCGAAATTTTGGAGATACAACAAAAGAAAGATCGTCTAGTAGAACCACCTCGAAATCAAGGTTTAAAAGTGATACTTGGCCAACATGCCACCAAAAAAGGGAAATTATACACCAAATAAGCCTTTAAATAGTCCTACTTGGACTCTTGATGAAGGTGAAGAAATGCACAGGGACATAAATTATTTACAAAAGAAGAAAATAACAAAACATGAACTACAAGGGATGATAGATTCAACTGAAGCTAAGTTGGAGGAGATAATGGATACTAAGATGGATGGTTTAAAAAAGGAGATCATGGAAGGATTTAAAATTTTCCTAATAGAGAGGCCACCTGAAAGTGAAAATGTATCCCATGAAATAGAGAGGACACAAGGAAGATGAATCAAGGCTAGAGAAAATCCAACTTTGGGTTGAAGACCAACCACTTTCCTGAGATTGATATGAGGAAGTTTGATGGAAAGGATCCAATCATATGGATACTTCAGATGGAGTAGTTCTTTGATCTACATGATGTGCCACACACAAAAAAGGTAAAACTTTCTTCTTTATATTTAGAACACAATCAATTTGTGTGTTATCGATGGATTTTTTCTCACAAATCACTTGTCACTTAGACAATTTTCACGGAAGAAATGATAGCACACTATGAGGATACAAGGAGAAATAATTTCTTTATCCAATTGATAAATCTCAAGAAAAAGGGTCCAGTTGGGGAGCACATTGAGAACTTCCAAAGATTGAATATAAAGGTAATGAATATTCTAGATGAGCACATGATTGATGTATTCATAGGAACTTTAAAGGATAAAATTCATCATGAGGTTCTCCTTTGGGAACCCAAATCATTGGAGAATGCGTTCAGGATGGCGAGAAATGTTGAAAGTAAAAATATGGCTATGACTACTAGAAGGACCACTCTTAACATCTATCAAGAGAATAATGTTCCTTCTTCTAAAAAACCTCAACCTACAAGGTTGACAAATAAAAAATTGGAGGAAACAAAAGAAAAAGGTTTATGCTTTAATTGTGACAACAAGTATAGTAAGAGATATAAGTGTGGTGAGAAGAAATTATTCTACATAGATTGTGAAGATGAAGAACAACAAGAACAAGAACAAGAACCATCTCAAGATGAAAATGTAGAATATATTTCTTCAGAAGAGTTGACTCCCACGATATCATGTAATGCATTGGATGTAATTAGCACTCCTAAAACCCTCAATATCAAAGGATATATCAAAAATAAAAAGGTAATAGTACTAATTGATTCTGGTAGTACTCATAATTTCATTCACTATAAATTATCCAAAGTTCTCAATTGCTTTAAATTGTTGATACTGAGAGGGGGGTGAATCAGTATCTAGTACAATTTAAAACCTTTTTCAACTTATAATTAAACCATTCAATTATATCCAATGAGCAATGAACAATAGTATAAGAGTTACACGAATACACCACAATACACCATGCACAATATATGAGAAATAATCAATAGTTTTTGTTCAAGG
>JZKD02S1955171.1:245814-261234 GCA_000966675.3 Picea glauca | reverse complement strand
GGTGTTGTATCTGCATGTGCATTTTCCTTCATGTTCAAATAACTTCATCAATCTTGTGGTCCAAAACCCATGACTAGGGTTGACATCAATGACAACAACCAATCTTCCAACATAAATATCCATCACTAGAGTTTCAAGTAAGGATTGAAAATGGATGAAATAGAAATTGCTTAGGAAAATGCCATACGATCAATCTTACTATGGGGGGATATGTAATGAATAGTACAATCATCTCTATACCCATGGGTGGTGCTGATGTCGTACTAGAAGTCCAATGGTTACAATCATTGGGAATAGTGGATTTTAATTTTCAAGAACTTTTCATCAAATTTTTATTGGAAGAAAAGAAAATTGAGTTAATGGGCATCACATGGAAACCCAGTAAGGTGATACGCTCTAATATGATGAAAACATTATTGAAAACATGGAATTAGGCTGTAATTGTACAAATATGATCACTAGATGTTCAAACATCTGAGCCATCTATTCCTCTAGATCTCCAAGGGATCATTGATAAGCATTCCAAAGTATTTGAAGATATTCCTAGAGGTCTTCCACCCACTCGAAATCATGATCATGTTATTCACCTATTTCCTGGGAGTGTTCCTCCTAACGTTAGGCCTTACATATACCCTTATGCCCAGAAGAATGAAATTGAGAGTATGCTTGAAGAAATGTTAGAGGATGGTATTATTAGACCTATCCAAAGTTCTTACTCTGCACCAGTGGCAATAGTACTCAAGAAAGAGGGTGCATGGCGTATGTGTCCAGATTATAGAGAGATCAACATGATCACTATTAAAGATAAGTTTACCATTCCCATCATTAATGAATTGTTATATGAAATACATGGAGAAATCTACTTCAAAAAGTTGGATCTGTGTTGAGGGTATCATCAGATTAGAATGAAGGAAGCATATATCTCAAAACCAACATTCCAAACTCATGAAGGCCATTATGAATTTTTGGTCATGCCTTTTGGCCTTACTAATGCACCTTCCACATTCCAAGGGTTGATGAATTTTATTTTCAAGCCCTTCCTTCGAAAATTTGTGTTAGTATTTTTTGATGATATAATAATCTATAGCAAGTCTTGGGAAGATCTTGTTCGACATGTTGACAAGGTTCTACAACTACTAAAGGAGAAAAACATATATTCCAAACCATCGGGGTGAAGGAGGTAGAGTATTTGGGTCATATCGTATCTCATGAAGGTGTCAAGGTAGACCCTAACAAGATTAAGGCCATGATGGACTGGCCGATTCCAAAAACATTGAAGAATCATAGAGGATTTTTGGGTTTGAAAGGTTACTACCACAAGTTTGTTCGAAACTACGGAAGAATAGAAACACCTTTAACGACATTAACTAAGAAGGATGCATTTTCATGGAATCCTACTGCAACTCAAGCTTTTGAACAAATTAAAGAGGATATGTGCAAATCTCATGTCTTGAACACACTAGATTTCACAAAAACCTTTATTGTGGAATGTGATGCCTTGGGAAATGGCATTGGTGTTGTTCTAATGCAAGAAGGAAGGCCCCTTTCTTTTGAAAGTCATCCACTCAAGGGAAAGGACTTACAAAAACCCATTTATGAGAAGGAAATGATGGAAATAGTACATGCATTGAAACAATGGTGCCCTTACCTAATAGGTAGGCACTTCAAGGTAAAAAAAGATCATGATAGTCTTAAATACTTCTTGGAACAAGACTATCTTCAAAAGAACAAAAAAAATGGGTTACCAAGATGTTGGGTTATGATTTTGAAATCATATACAAAAAGGGAAGCAAAGTGATGTGGCAGATGCACTCTCAATAAAGGATGAAGATGTTGAGGCCTTTCTCTGTGCTATCTCTATCATCCAACCCAAATGGATAATAGAAGCAAGGGATGAATGGAAGAATGACGAAAACGTGTGGAATCTCATTCAAAGGTTGCAACAGGATTCCAGTGCAAGATATACATTTACATGGAAAAATGATTCACTATGTTACAAAGATCACTTATATTTATGTAAGAACTCCCAACTCAAACAAAATGTACTCTTGGAATTGCACACCTCACTGGTAGGAGGACACTCAGGATTTTTGAAAACCTACCATAGGGTCAAGAAGGAATTTTTTTGGGATGACCTTAAAACTGATGTTCAAAGGTTTGTGGAAGAATGTTTGGTTTTCCAACAAAACAAGGTGGAAAAAATTAAGACCCTAGGTCTTTTACAACCATTAGCCATCCCAAGTCAGTGTTGGGAGAAGGTTTCCATGGATTTAATCATAGGGTTACTGAAGTCTGAAGGAAAGAGTGCCATCATGGTGATTCTTTATAGACTGACCAAGTACACACACTTTTGTGCACTCTCTTGTCCTTTCAAATCCATTACACTTGCCACCGCATTCATGGAGATAGTTCAAAAGCTACATGGAATCCCAAATATTATTGTAAGTGATAAAGATCCCATCTTCACTGGACATTTTTGGACAAAATTATTTTCTTGTTTGGGTACTCAATTGGCTCATAGCTCATCTTACCATCCTCAATCTGATGGACAAACTAAGATAGAGAACAAATGTATGGAAGGCTACCTTCGTTGCTTTGTCTCTGATAAACAAACACAATGGTTCAAGTGGTTACCCTTGGTAGAATGGTGGTATAACACTTCCTTTCATACTGCAACAAAAATGACACCATTTATGGAACTCTATGGATATAACCCACCTTCCATAAATTCTTTAAGAAAAAAATCTAAGGTTCAAGTAGTGGAAGATCACATCGAGCATCAACAACAAGTTATCCAACTCTTAAAGGACAACCTGACCATGGCACATAATCACATGAAATGACAAGCAGATCAACATTGTAGTGAAAAAAGTTTTGAAGTAGGGGTTTGGGTATTTTTAAGACTACAACCATACAAATAGACGTCCCTCAATAAATCTAAGAAGGATAATAAATTATCACCAAAGTACTATGGCCCTTATAAGGTGTTGCAAAATATTGGTACTATGGAATACAAATCGGAGTTTCCTACATCTTCATGAGTACACCTAGTTTTCCATGTTTCATGCTTAAATAAATTTATAGGTGACAAGATCCCATCTCAAACTATATTTTCAGAAATTGACGAGGAAGGAAAAATTATATTGGAGCCTGAAGCTATCACTGACACAAGAATTCACCATCTGAGGAATAGATCCATTTCAGAGTATCTCATTAAGTAGAGGAAACTACCTGTTGAATATTCTACTTGGGAAGATGATTCTTTTATACAAAAGAATCCAAAATTACTCAAGTGTTGTTGACAACACTTGTCTGAAGGGGAGGGGCATGTTAAGCCTTAAATAATGGCACATTACCCTTTAATCAGGGCATATTACATTAGTAATGTTATTTTATTTATGTTGGCTTGGTATATTAGTTGTAATTGTACCTCCTAGTCTCATATATATATACCAGGGAGACCTATTCATTTGGAATCAACTTGTATTTGTAAATTTATGTGGTGTATAAGAAGGTTTCCCCCTCGAAGAGGCTTATTATCTGAAATTCTCTCTTTGTCAAGGCATTGAGTACTTATTCTGAGGTTTTTTATGCTATTTTGATATTTGGTTCTTAACAATGTGTTACATCATATTTAAAAACAAATATCTATCGTTCAACATATAATCCTGCATTGGGAAAGAACACACATAGTGAATACAAGTGGAGTCGCATGGTCGGACACCATTATAAGCTTTGTTGGTACCTTTTCAAGTAATACAATATCAAATAAAATTTTCCTACGAATTCGATCTTCTTTTGATCCGGATTTATAAATGGAATGAAATGGATTACAGATGTATAGAAAATAAAATACACAGAGATACAATCAAACTTGACTTCTATTAATAAAGATAATATGTTGAAACTGTAAAAATGCAGACTGAAACAAACTTGCTCTATTTGCTTGAATGGTGGAAGCTTATCTATGAGAAGAGATGTGACAGCTACGCTCATTTGCAAGAAGATGGCTACAATGAGGCTTCAAAGGCATTTTTAACATAAATAATAAAAGAGAAAACCATAAACATCCAAAAACCTAACCCTAGGAGATGAAGTGCCAAAAGTCATGTGGGCCCCGATATGGTAAGTTGGTACATCAACTTTTCAAGGTCGTAAATTTTGCATACGATCTTCGTTTTAGGAACACAATAGCTCCTTGGAAAGAAATATCCGAGGAATACACACGTTACAATCACACTTTGGCTAGATCATATAGTGTGACTATGTTGCGCCCAAAAAATGTTGTTTAGGGCCTCAAAACGACCCCAGAAGTTTAGGACCCGAAAAACTAGGAAAAGCTGCCAAAATGAAAGTTGTTCTTTGAGCCAGTGGAATAGGTGGGTGGCCACCAATATCCCCCTGGATTATTCCTCCCTCATTAGGAATCAATTATCTCCATTGCATTGAGTTCCCCCATCAGATGGGGAAACGTTTGCTGAACTTGGCCCTAGGTGAGCCACTTTCCTTGGTGCAAAAGTTGCCCTTCTTTGACAACTCGATAAAGTTGGATCCTTTGTTTCCAAGTGCCCTTAATTTGAGTGTCCCTGATATGATCAATGGTTTCATGTTCCATGCAGTAAGGGTTGAGCTCTGTCAGTGTCAACTTCTCTACGATCTCTGATGTGTCCAATACTGGTGGTAAGTATGATCAAAGGAGGTCCACATTGAACATGGTGTGTAGGCAAAGGAATGGGGGAATAATCAGCTCAAAACCATTATCACCCATACCCTTGGTGATGGTGTAAGGTCCATAGTGAAGTGGACAAATATTTTTATGGGGTCCAATAAGGCTCTCTTTCTGCAAATGAAACCAAACTTTTTTCTCCCACCTGAAATGTGTGCGACACCTGGTGTTGATCATGGAGTTGTTTGTACTTAGCATTATATTTCTGTAAAATATCATGGAACTATTGTTATATGTGTTGAACTCATTCAATAAACTTGGAAGCTTTGTCAGCCTCAGATTGAGTATGGGATGATTATGCTCATGTGGATGCAAGGGGTAGTGCGACATCAATGGGACCCAATGGTTGAAATCCCAATCCTCATTGAAAGGGACTATGGCTGGTCGAGCTATGAGGGTCTTTGTTGTAGTTGTGTTGAACATAGGGGAGACTCACATCCCATGTGCATGGATGTTTGGAGTTGTACATGCACAATATATGCATGATAATTATGTTGACGACCTATGTCTAGCCATCTGTTTGGGGGTGGAAGGCGATGGATTTTGTGAGCTTGGTGTCAAACAGTGATCAAAGGCTAGACCAAAATGTGTTGAGGAGCCTACTGCCTCGATATGATATGATGGTATGTGGTATCCCGAAGTTTACTTACACCCATTCAAAGAAGATCTTGGAAGTGTCCTCCACTATGATATTATTCTTCTAGGATGTGAGGATGACCATCTTAGAAAATCGATCAACCACCACAAAAATAAATTCATTTCCCTACTTGGTTGAAGGAAGGCTCGACATGTAGTCCATCGAGATGGATTCCCATGGGACGTCGGGAGTAAGCATAGGCATGTACATCCCTTGCTTCTTAGTGGTTGGTTTGGCAGATGCAAATGAAGTGAAAAACCTGATATACTTGTTGACGTCCTGTTCAATTTTGGCCAGTAGAAATTATTTTATAGTACTGCCACGATCTTTTCCATGCCAAAATGTCCTGCCATCCAACTGTAGTGAGATTCCCAAATCATCTTCACATGCTTTCTTGAAGGAACACAGAGGTGGACCATATGTCATAATAGTCCATCCTAAATATGAAAGTAAATGAGAATCACGCATGTGCCTAGCATCTGGTAAGTGGTAGCGTAGTCAGGATCGCTCTTGTAGAGTTGTGGCCACTAGGATGCCTCATGGCCACATGAGTGGAGCATTTCGGTTAAGGATGCAATTGGAGGTCGATTGAGGCAGTCAACGACACGATTGGTGCTGCTTGTATTATATTTTATGTTGATATGGAACTGCTACAAGTATGTGGACCACTTTTGATGGAGGTCATTCTATAATTTTCCTTATGTCTGCATGAACTGTAGAGGCTTGTTATCAGTGTGGATGATTGTCTCCTTCCTAAGAATGTAGTTCTTCCATTGTCAACATGCTTGTATGATGGAATACATTTCTTTGTCATAGGTGGGGTACTTACATAAGACATATTATGGTGTCTCACTATGATATTCCATTGGATGATCGTGCTGAGTGAGGACTATGCCCATGACATAGTCTGAAGCATCAATCTCAATCTCAAAAGGTTGTTGCAGATCGGGTAACGAGATTATTGGAGTTGAGCACAAACAATGTTTCAAAATATCAAATGCTTACTATTGTGACTTCCCCCACATGAAATTTTCCTTACTATTACCCTTGGTCACTTGGCTAAGGGCCCATGTAATATGGGAGAATCCCAACACAAACCTGTGATAGAAGTTGACAAGTCCTAAGAAACTTTGAAGCTTGGTTATTGTGGTGGGGGATGGATAGTCACGAATGAATTGGATTTTGGATGGATCCACATGCACACCATTCACATCAACAATGTAGCCTAGGTATTGGACCATGTTCATGATGAATGAGTATTTTTCCAAGTTAGCATATAGCTTGTGTTGTCATAGAGTGTGAAGGACCCATTGAATATGATGCAAGTGTTTTTCCCATTTCTTGCTGAAGATGAAGATGTCATCCAGATATACCACCAAAAAATAATTGGTGAAGGGACGCAATATACCATCCATCAATCTCATGAAATTTGTTGGAGCATTTGTCAAACCAAAGGGAATGACTAACCATTTGAAAAGACCTTCTTTGGACTTGAAATCAGTCTTCCATAGATCATTTTTTTCTATTAGGACCTGGTGGTAGCCAGACTTCAGGTCAATCTTGCTGAAAAACTTGTCTCCCTTGATTTGATCAAGAAGGTTGTCAATTTTGGGAATTGGGTACTGGTTTCTAACTGTGATTTTGTTTAAATCCCTATAAACAATGCAGAGTCGCCAAGTCTTGTGTTTCATCTGTATGAGTACAATTGGGCTCCTGTGGGGTAAGGACCTGGGTCAAATGTGCCCCATTTGAAGCAATTCTTGGATTTGTCTCTTAATTTCCCCATTTTTCATAATAGAGTGACGATAGACCGACCCATTGGGTAGAGGTGCATTAGAGTTTAGATCAATTGAATTCTTAGCCTAACAATGTCGCAGCACCCCGGTGGGTGAGGAGAAGATATCTTTGTATTCTTCCACAATATTTTACACTTGTTTCTATTGCATGGAGAGGCTTGTGCAGAGGCCATGGATGTGGTTGAGACCTTTGTTTCACTTTGAGAAAGAATAATGAAGAATACAAATTTCCCAGTCTGGGAAATGACCTTCCTACATTTCTTAGAAGAGATCAAAGAAATAGTGGTAGGTGGAGCTATCTCTTGTATCCTCTACAATTGTCTACCAAAAGTAATAATAACAATGTGAAGTATAGACTCATAGACACCATGTCGTTTCCACAAATATGGTTGCCCTAAAATAACATCACAAACTTCAAGGGGGGAAATATCACACAATACCTCATCCTTGAAGGGCTTGATTCTATCGGGTAGACGCAACTGTTGGATGACATGAAGGTCACTTCCTTGGCGGAGACACCTGATGGTGTAGGGATGCGGATGTGGTGTCTTCAACAGGTTCAAACACTTGATGAGATCTACTGAGATAAGGTTCTTTTGACTTCCACTATCAACAATGAAATGTAGTGGAGCACCCTTAACCCACATTTGTGAGTGAAAAAGGCATTCACCTTCCTCTAGTTCCTCTGGTTCACTTGGCTAGACCTTGGTGGTAACGATAGTGGCACTGGGTTTTGTATCAATGATCTTATTCCCTTTGTCGAGATCTGATTTTGAGTCAAAACCTGCCTCTGAATCTGAGGCTTTCAGCTCGACCACCAATGACTGCTTCAAGTGACATTGATCGGTGTTATGCTAGGTGATTTTATGGAATTCATACCACTTCCCTGTGTCTTTATTCATATTCTCATTTCCCTTCTTTGTTTGCGGCTTGGACTGGTTTTCCTGAGGAGGTCCATACTTGCTCTGTCCTTTTTTTTGTGGGTTGGGGCTGCCTTTTCCCTACTTTTTCTTTGAGTAATTTGCAGATCCAAAATCCCACTTCTTCTATTTAAATTTCTGCTTGATTTTGACAACACATTGATATGTCACAACTAATGAAGAGATGTCCAACAACTCCATTTATGTTTGGATATATATCTATAGACAACTACAATACTTGAGCACCATATGTAGTTCATATTCCTTGATACCTATCTTGGTGTGCAATGTATGGAAGATATTTGTGAAATATGGTATTGTTTGGTCCCTTTCCTGCCGCAATGTGGTCCATCTCATATACTGGTCATCGTAGCTTCTAACATGGTAGTATTTCTCCTTAATAACATCCCTAAACAAATCCAAAGTGGGGGAGACCAAAAATATTGTAGATTCCTCAGTGGCCCTTTGGTCACAATAATTTCCCACCAATCCTTGACATGGGGGACAACCTTACGAAGCTAAAAGGTAATATTTTCTCTATTGGAAAAATTATGGACCAGAAAATACCCTTCTAGTAGATTCAACCATTTATCTACAAAATCCACATCTATCTAGCCTTCAAATAAGGGGATATCAAAATTGACTTGTACCTTGAAGGGGGGGATGTGGCCGCTTGATGAAGATGCATCGCCTGTTGGTACCTGTTGAAGGATCTATGCAAAGTTATCCATCATCTCATTCCTTTGTCACATGAGGGATTCCTTGAGCAATAGTTTAAAAGGATATCCTACTCCATCATCTCTCTTTTCTTCTGGCATGGGAGGCCGTCGTGATCGTCTGGGAAGGTCTTGTAAGGGCTCAATCACTTTGAGTGCCAACTCCTTGTACCCTGACCTTGTTGGGGACATGCACAGAGAAACAAATAAAGAGCAGACCATTGTGATAACACTGATCTAGAGTTATAAATGGAACAAAATGGAATACATATGTATAGAAATAAAAATACATAGAGATACAGTAAAATTTGACTTCTATTAATAAAGTGAATATGATGAAACTATAAAAATGCAAACTTAAACAAACTTGCTTGAATGGTGGCGGCTTATCTCTGAGAAGATATGTGACGAATACTCTCATTTACAAGAATATGGTTACAATGAGGCTCCAAAGGCATTTTTAACATAAATCATAAATGATAAAACCATAAACATCCAAAAACATAACCCTAGGAGATGAAGCACCAAAAGTCATGTGGGCCCTTTTGCATACGATCTTCGTTTTAGGTGCACGATAGCTCATTGGAAAGAACTATTCGAGGAATATACATGTTTTCATCACACTTTATCTAAATCCAAAAATGTGACTGTGCCATGCCCAAAAAACGTTGTTTAGGGCCTCAAAATGGCCCTAGAAGTTTAGGACTCAAAAATCTAGGGAAAACTCCCAAAATGAAAATTGTTCTTTGAACTAGTGGAATAGGTGGGTGGCCACCGATATCCACCTGGATCATATTTGTACTACCCTATTGTATATTTGAATCCCTCTAGGTGCACCTAAAACTAACGTTACATAACCCTCTCAGTCAACATACGATTATAGTACATGGAGGATATAACTCAAAGAGATTACACTTGCATACCGAACAATTGGGTAGTGTTCGGCCCGATATATGATCACTTTTATGACAATTATTATGCACTTTTGCCGCATGTACATATGTGTTTTTCATATTTTAAAGGAGTTTTTTGAAGAATTTCATGATAAAATGCTATGATCGACACTAGGTACGTGTAATTCATGTTTAATGATTATATTGAGTATAATTCATCATGTTTTATGATTACCAAGATCTAATTCACGTTTTTCTGGTGTTACAGGGAAAAAACACACCATATTTATGCTTCCAGCACTTGATCCAACACTCCTTCCAGTACTCGTTCCGACACTTGATCCGACGTTCTGTCCAACACTGCGTATTGCACAAAAACGTAGGGCGACTTGGCGGTTATGGTATTGGCAGCCAATGATGGGAAAATCGAGAATGTGGGTTTTGTTCATGCTTTCCCCCTCCAGCTACTGAGCTCCCAACAACTCAATTTTAGTTGTTCAAGAGGGCGATTATTGACTCGCTCTGTTTTATCAATTAGGGCATCATTTAATGTAATTTGCCGAATTTAGAAGTGGTTCGACCCTCTTGTGGTCGACCACTTGGACTGTAAACATTTTAAATACCACTAAGGTGTTCAGAAATAAGTAAAGCATTAGAATTGTCAGTGTGATAGACATAAAAATGATTTTACTCTGTTTTGAGTTTTTACATTGCTAGATTATGCCATAATTGCGTTTTTGAGTTTTTACGGTGAATTCGACCCGATAAGTTTGTGGTGTGATTTTAGAGAGTGACCACGACTTGGTGGGGGGCCCACCAACAGTCTGGTAACTGTCTTCATGTTTGTTTATGCATTTCATAATTTAACTGTTCTCTTTATTTTCTGTACAAGCATTTTTATTGTGTTAATTAGTTTGTTGTTATAATTTGATTGCTTTTGATTCTCTTTTGCATGATAGAATGAAGGATTGTGTTAGCATGCATTGATCTTGTAGATTAGGAATGGACTTGCAAGTCCCTAGACTAACCCCATACACAATTAGATGTTAGATTATGCTTTGATTTATGATTTTATAGTCAAGTTTAAAACATAGTTTTAATTAGAATAGAACATAGTTTTTATTTGGGTCCTCTTCGACAAGGATTTGATGGATGGATAGAATTAATTCCAGTTTTTAATTATAGCTTTCTTATCTCATTTTTATATAGATTTTTTTTAATTAGTTGTTGGTTAATGCAGATTGTTAGTTTACTTTTCAATATCATAGTTTAATTTCTGTTCTTAAGCATTTTTCTTATTGCAATTTGAATTGTTAGAATAGATGTAGCATAGTTTCATCTATGTAATTTCCTTTCCTAGAATCAAATTGCAATTATATTTCTTAGTTAATGGTTGAATTTAATTATGAAGTTTTTCTTATGTAGTATAGAAGTATAATGATGATCTCGTTATGTTATTGATGGTTTATACATGAATATGTAGGGTATCTAACATTGTTTTTTCATGGATAAATTCTCATTGGATTGTTTAATCCATACCTTTCACGTTGCCATTGAGATTAGTGTTGAGCTTATATCACTTGAATTTTCCTTTGTTGTCAAGTGCCATTGAGATATTATCCGACACCAGAGACATTCACACAACCACCAACATTATATTTGAGTTTTTCATAGATTAAAGATAGTTTCCTGTTTTCCTAGATAAAAAAAAATAGTTTCTTGCTTTTGTAGATCATAAGAGATAGTTTCTTGCTTTTGTAGATCAGAAGAGATAGTTTCTTGCTTTCCTAGTTTAAAAGATAGTTTAATTTCTGTTGTAGGAAAGATAGTCTTTTGCTTTCATAGATTAGAGAGTAGTTGTTTATCATAGATTAAAATTTAGTTGTTAATCCTTCTTGCTTTCAATTAAATAGATTTCCTTTCATGAATTAGAAATAGTTTTGAATTAAGAATTTAGTCCACTTGCCTCTTAGGCTAGATAATTGTTCAATGAGAAGTTTTGACTTGATTGCTTGCAATAGTTATTTGTCTTTGCTTACTTGTCTATTTTCTTTAGTAGGTTAGTTAGTTGTCTTTGCTACTTGTCTATTGCTTTAGTTGGTTAGATAGTTGTCTTTGCTTACTTGTTTACTTGCTTTAATAGGTTAGTTAGGTGTCTTTGCTTGCTTGTTTATTTACTTTCTTTCATAGGGTAGTTTCTCATTGAATGTAGAGTGGAAAGTTAAAATAGTTTTCTTTTTTTAGTTGCTCATTATTTAGTTTGCTTTTGCTTATTGTTATGAACTAGTTTCCTTTACATAGGGTTTTTACTTGTTTTCTTAAATAACTATCCATCGATCCTTGGTCCAAAAGTACTTAGGTTACCTAGTTTCAAGTTGCTTAGTAGGATTTGCTGATTATATAGTTTTGCTTGAGTAGATTAGCCTTAGATAGCTACCTTCATTAGTTAGACTATACTTCTACCAACCTTTCTACCTTTGGCATATATTTTGCTACAACTCTAAGTTTACTTACCCTGGGTTGAAAATTTAGTTGATGGTTTTTACTGTGTTTTTAGTGCATATAGAACACCCATCATTTTTGGCGCCGTTGCCAGGGAGTTGTCTTAAGGTAAGAATTAGTTAGGAAATAGATCATCCTTAGACCTTAGCATTAGCTTGGTGGCGGGGGAGATTTTAGACGAGAGGTAAGAACCTGGGCATCTGCTATAGCAGGTTCCCCCAAACCCAATGGTAGTTTTTCCTTTTTGTTTTTATTTTCTTTCATGAATAGACCTAGAAACCAAATGGTAGCTTTTTCTTTTGTTTTTGCTTTCTTTCATGAATAGGCCTAGAGACCCACAAGGCAGATACATTAAATCAAAATCAGACCTTTCAACCAAGGTTCCTTTTGATCTCTTTGGGGGAAGGAACGTTCCGCTTATAAAATCCGCAGATCGATACCGAAAAACAGGAGCTATCTCAACTCAAAGAGCTAAACTAGTCTATGAAGGGACTAACACAGGGAGAACAATAGAAAAACAAATTGAAGCATCAATAATATTAGGACATGATGCAAGACCACTCGAGTCTTCCACATAACCAAACAATACAAACTTTTCTTTTACACCACCAATAGGGGACCCTAATTTTAAGGACATCATAGACCCTGAACAAGTGAATCTTTTGTTTGGTAGTTCAACCAATGTAATTATCTCTCAAATTGACATAGAAAATTTGGCACCAAAATTCTCAACCGACTCGAGTAGAGTCCCAGACATCCAATCCATAGGAAGGCCTTTCCATCAAAGGGAAACCTTGTTTTCTTCAAAGGTAAAACCACCTAGGTACTCTCTTTTTGGAAACCAGGCCAATATGGATGATCAGGAGGACCATAAAAATGTAAGAGATGGGGAGGAAGAAGAAAATGGAAACCAAACCGAAACTACCTTCGAGTTTCTGATTTTAGACACCACTCCAAATGTCAACATGAAGAATATTCCTCTCTCAGCACTGCCTACCTTTTACGGTAAAAACAATGAAGATCCAAAGACCTTTCTATTTGAATTTGACATCTTGTGTAGGAGTTACAACTACATACAAGATGCCCAGAAATCAAAACTCTTTCCTTCCGCCCTCAAAGACTTTGCACTAAGATGGTTCATGGGTTGGGAGAATCTAGTATTAGGTCTTGGGAAGCCATGAAAGACATCTTTCTTAAGAAGTACCAAGACTACTGCAAGACCAAAAAGTCTCGTAATGACATCTTTAAAATCCAACAATTAGAAGACGAGACCCTCAAAGATTATATGTAAATATTTGGTTATATCTCCTAGAAGTCAAAATACCATGACCTCCCTGATGGGTGTTCTATATGCACTAAAAACACACTAAAAACCCTCAATTAAATTGTCAACCCGGGGTAAGTAAATTTAGAGTTGTAGCAAATATATGCCAAAGGTAGAAGGGATGGTAGGAGTATAGTCTAACTAATGAAAGAAGCTATTTAAGGCTAATCTACTCAAGCAAACCTATCTAATTAGCAAACCCGACTAAGCAACTTGAAACTAGGTAACCTACGTACTTTTGGGCCAAGGATCGATGGATAGTTCCTAAGAAAGCAAGTAAAACCCTATGTAAAGAAAAATAGTTTAACAATAAGCAAAAGCAAACTACTAAGCATAATAAGCAAATGACAAAAGAAAACTTCTTTAACTTGCCAACCTACATTCAATGAGAAACTACCCTATGAAAGAAAATAAATAAGCAAGCAAAAGCACCTATCTAAGCTATTAAAGCAAATAAACAAGTAAGAAAAGACACCTAACTAACCTACTAAAGCAAAAGACAAGTAAGCAAAGGAAACTAACTACTGCAAGTAAAACTTCTCATTGAACAACTATCTAGCCTAAGAGGCAAGTGAACTAAATGCCTATTGCAAAACTATTTCTAATGCGTGAAAGGAAATCTAAATGCTCAATGCAATGCATGAAAGGAAATCTATTCTGTTGAAAGCAAGAAATATTAACAACTAATTCTTAAACTATGATAAACAAACTACTATCTAATCTATCAAAGCAAAGTCTATCTATCCTACAACAACAGTAAAACTATTTTCTAAGCTATGAAAGCAAGAAACTATCTCTTCTATGAAAACAAGAAACTGTTTTCTAATCTATGAAATTCAAATGCATTCTATACTAATATAAGCAAACTTATACTATACTAAATTCAGTCATTAACTACAACTTGAAATTGCAATCTAAATCTAAGCAAGAAATTACATAACATAAACTAAACTAGCTCTATCTTAACAATTCAAAATGTAATAAGGAAAATTCTTAAAACAAAAATTAAAGCATGACAACGTAAACTAATGAATAAATTAATCAACAACTAATTAATCAAAATCTAATTAACAATTGAATACACAATAAAAACTGAAACTAACCCTATCCATCCACTGAAGCCTTGGTTAAAGAAAACATAAACTAAAACTCTGGTCTACTCTGTTTTAATTCTTATTTTAAATCAAATTTCAAAAGCATGAATAAAACGTAATCTAATATCTACTTGCACACGGGGTTAGTAGATGAATTTGCAAAATCGTCTCTAATCTATGAGATTAATGCATTCTAATGGACTCTGTCATTCTAACCTGCAAAAGGGAATCAAAACAATTTAAACTACAACAACAAACTAATTAATAAACTAATAATGCATGTACAAGAAATAAAGAGACAAATAAATCATAAAATGCATGAACAACACACAGAGAGTTACCAAAATGGTGGTGCCCCCCCCAACAAGTCGTGGTCACTCTCTAAAAGCACACCATGAACTCAGCAGGTCGAATTCACCATAAAAACCCAAAAACCGGGTTCTGGCATAATCTGACAATGTAAAAACTCAAAACAGAGAAAAAACGAATTTGTCTCTAATACATTGGCTCTTCTACTTGGTTAACAATCTTTTGATCATCCTAGTGGTATTTATAATGTTTACATGCCAAGTGGTCGACCACAGGAGGTTTGAACCACTTCTAAAATTGGTAAATTTCATTAATGGTGCCCTAACTGTCGAAACAAAGCAAGCCAATAATCGCCCTCTTTGAACAACTGAAACTGAGTTGTCTGAAGATGTTAAGAACCAAACATCAATATAGCATAGAAAAACCTCGGGAAAAGTACTCAACGCCTTGAAAAAGAGATAATTTCAGATAATAAGCCTCTTCGAGGGGGCAACCTCCTTTTA
>JZKD02S1955171.1:217872-237265 GCA_000966675.3 Picea glauca | reverse complement strand
TATCAAAGCAAAGTCTATCTATCCTACAACAACAATAAAACTATTTTCTAAGCTATGAAAGCAAGAAACTATCTCTTCTATGAAAACACGAAATTGTTTTCTAATCTATGAAATTCAAATGCATTCTATACTAATATAAGCAAACTTATACTATACTAAATTCAATCATTAACTACAACTTGAAATTGCAATATAAATCTAAGCAAGAAATTACATAACATAAACTAAACTAGCTCTATCTTAACAATTCAAAATGTAATAAGGAAAATKCTTAAAACARAAATTAAAGCATGACAAAGTAAACTAATGAATAAATTAATCAAAAACTAATTAAGAAAAATCTAATTAACAATTGAATAGGCAATAAAAATCGAAACTAACCCTATCCATCCACCGAAGCCTTGGTTAAAGAAAACATAAACAAAAACTTTGTTCTACTCTGTTTTAATTCTTATTTTAAATCAAATTTCAAAAGCATGAATAAAACGTAATCTAATATCTACTTGCACATGGGGTTAGTAGATGAATTTGCAAATTCATCTCTAATCTACGAGATTAATTCTTTCTAACACACTCCGTCATTCTAACATGCAAAAGGGAATCAAAACAATTTAAACTACAACAACAAACTAATTAGTAAACTGATAATGCATGTACAAGAAATAAAGAGACAAATAAATCATAAAATCCATTAACAACACACAGAGAGTTACCAAACTGTTGGTGGCCCCCCCAGCAAGTCTTGGTCACTCTCTAAAAGCACACCATGAACTCAGCAGGTCGAATTCACCATAAAAACCCAAAAACACAGTTCTGGCAATGTAAAAACTCAAAACAGAGAAAAAACGAATTTGTCTCTAATACATTGGCTCTTCTACTTGGTTAACAATCTTCTGATTATCCTTGTGGTATTTATAATGTTTACATGCCAAGTGGTCGACCACAGGAGGTTCAAACCACTTCTAAAATTGGTAAATTTCATTAATGGTGCCCTAACTGCCAAAACAGAGTGGGCCAATAATCTCCCGCTTTGAACAACTGAAACTGAGTTGTCTGGAGCTCAGTAGCTGGAGGGGACAATTATGAACAAAACCCATGTTTCCAATTTTCCCATCACTGGTTTCCAATGCTATAACCACCAATTCACCCTACGTTTTTGTGCAGGAAGTGGCACTAGATGGAGTGTCAGATCGAGTGTCGGAACGAGTGCTGGAAGAAGTGTCAGATCAAGTGCCAGAACTAGAAATGTAGTGCATTTTTTCCCTGTAACACCAAAAAAATGTGAATTAGCTCTTAGAAATCATAGAACATGATGAATTATACTCGATACAATCATTACACATGAATTATACGTACTGAGTGTCGATCATACCGTTTTATCATGAAATTCTTCAAAAAGATCCTTCAAAAGATGAAAAACACATATTTACATTCGGCAAAAGTGTATAATAACTGTCATAAAATTGATCATATCTCGAGCCCAACACTCCCAAAGGATGAAATTAGGGTGCTTTTCCTTAAGGGAATTTCAGAAGAATATCTAGAGATGCTTAACCTGATGACACCAGGTGACATCTCTCATAAACCATTTGTTGAAATATGTGAAATGTGTAAAAATTACTCAAGGAGTAGAGCCAAAATAGGAAAGAATGTTCGGGACCCTTACAATAGAATCTTAAAACAAGTTAGTTTAGGTGGTATCACAAGAGCAGAGATAGGGAACCTTTTAGAAAACTTTAAGACAGATATCTTAAGCACAATAGGTTACCAGTTGGACACCCTTAAAATAAAAAAGAAACAGGAGAAGGAAAATGCAACAATGAACATATATTGCCCAAGATGCAAGAGGAAGCATTCCTCAAGGGAATGCCCATTAAATAACATTTCAGTTTGTGGCTTCTGTACAGAAGACCATGTGACTGAAAAATGTCCATCATTTCCTAGTTTATTAGCCATCTATAGGAGTGGAGATCCTGGGGAGTCTTTTTATGCACCTAGGAGGCCATGGTAGCCTAGGAATCAACCCACATACCTGGATCTACAATATCAAGTTCCACCCTATTATCAACAACAACAATGGAACTCATCAGGTTGGAAAAAATGGTCTACTCAGTACCAACATCCTTGTTTTCAAGGATGGAGAGGAGGACATAACCAAGGAAACCCTCAAGCTCCACCTATTCATATGTCCAACCATCCTTATCCTCAGTTCCCACTGAACACTCCGCAGCTTTTGCCATGATTAGTTCCACCACATTTACCTCCTATTCCACAACAACAACCACTACAATATCAAAATGCAAGCTCTCTGAGACTGACACTATTACTGACATATCTAGTGCCGAATCCCAATAATAAGCTCCCTCAACCTCTTCACAATGTTGATATGCAGGCCTTCCCGATGTATGTTATTACTCATGTTCCATTACAGGAAATTCAACTAAGATTAGGAAGCGTTTTGGAGAGGCAGAGACCTTCAGTAGTCCTGCAAGAATAAGAAGAAGAATAAACCACCAAACAACCCACGGATGACACTAGGTGGGAATATGTTATTATCATGAAGAATCATGAACCCAAGCTTCCCCAAAATGAACCTTCACAAATTATGAAGGTACCTCCTTATCCAGACTGATTGGTAATCAAGAAACCTACCGCCCGGCCGAAATTTGACATTTTGAATGAATTGAAAAATATTTGTGTCAAGATTCCTCTGCTTCAAGCCATTAAAGACATTCCAATCTACAATAAGGTATTCAAATAATTGTGTATCAAGAAGCCAGGTAGGAAGCAAAAGGACCCCCTTACAGTACATTTGGTAGGAGGACTCTCTGAGTACATATCAGAGCAACCAAAGCTAGCAAAATATGGGAATCCAGGAAACCCCGTAGTGACCATAACCATTAATGAGGTCTCCATTGGAAACACTCTCATAGACCTAGGGGTAGCCATCAATGTTATGACCGCTACTACCTTGGAACAATTACAGTTACAACCTCTTCTTCGACCTACCCCAACCATTTTGGAATTAGCAGATAAGACTAGGGTTATACCTGAAGGAATTTTAGATGATGTCATGGTTACTTTAGCCTCATGGGAGTACCCCGTAGATTTTCTTGTCATTCATTCAAAGGATCCCGCCAAAGGAAATCCTGTCATTTTTGGAAGACCTTGGTTAGCCACAACCAATGCATTTATTGGTTGTAGAGAAGGAGAAATGACCATCTCAAATGGTCTCTCTATCCAGAAGCTCACTATTTACCCTCCAGCTCAACCTATTATGGATAATATATGGTGGCTTGAATGTCCATACGAGAATGAGGACTGGGAAGAACCCGTATTGCCAAGTGACCATAGATGGGCACTTTAGGAGCACACAACAGAAAATGTGCTAAACCAGTCTATTTCTGCTATCACATGTGTGGATTTTCCACAATCGTTTCCCTAATTTGAATACATGTTTGGGGAAGAATTTCAAGAACAATTGGACCCATCCATTTTGTCTTCGACATCTTTTATTTATGAGATAGATGAGTCTTCCATGTCTTACACTATGCCTTACGAGATTAGTCCAGGAAATTTTTTACATATAAATTCCGTGCTATATGCAGACCAACATAAACAATTAGTAGATATCCTTAAAGAACAATCAGGAGCATTTTCCTGGGAATACACTGACATGAAGGGTATACACCTCGACACATGCATCCATCACATATATACCCAGGGGGAAGTAACACCTGTTAGGAAACCCCAGAGAAGGATGAACCCAACACTTAAAGATATAGTCAAGGAGGAGATCCAAAAGTTGTTAAATGTCAGATTTATCTATCCCATCTTTGACAACAAGTGGGTATCCCCGCTTGTAGTGGTTCCAAAGAAAGTGACCAGGAAATGGAGAATTTGTGTTGATTTCCAGGAACTCAACAAAGCCACTCTGAAAGACTACTTTCCTCTTCCTTTCATTGACCAAGTTCTAGATACCTTGTCCGGAAAGAAGTATTTTTCCTTTCTAGATGGGTACAACGGGTACAACTAGATTCTTATAGAACTCGAGGACCAGGACAAAACTACCTTTAGTTGTCCTTGGGGAACCTATGCCTATAGGGTCTTACCATTTGGATTGTGTAATGCTCCTGTCACTTTTCAATGAGCATTATTAGGGATATTTGCCGATCTTATTCATGATTGTGTGGAAGTCTACATGGATGACTTCATAGTCTATGGGAAACACTTACCAGGAAGCCTTATACAACTTAGAAAAAGTCCTCATCAGATGCCAGGAAATGAACCTATCTCTAAGTCATGAAAATTGCAAAATGTTGTTAACTGAAGGAGTGGTTCTAGGACATCATGTTTCATCTGAAGGGATAAAAGTTGATCCTGCAAAGATTGAGGTCATCATTAGACTTACACCCCCCAAGACTCAGAAAGAGGTGAGAACATTTCATGGACATGTTGGATACTACCGGTGGTTTATTGAAAATTTTACAAAGATTGTTGCACCTATGTTTGGATTATTAATAAAAGATGTTGATTTTGTTTGGACTGAGCAGTGTCAAATTGCCTTTGAAACCCTGAAAGCTAAGTTGTATGTGGCACCAGTTCTTAGAGGGCCCAAATGGACTCTCCCATTTCATAAATCCACTGATGCCTCCGACACCGCAATAGGAGGGGTATTAGGGAAGAAAGAGGACCAGCAGTCCTATGCCATTTATTTTATGAGCAAGAACTTGTCCCCTGCCGAGTTAAACTATACGGTTACCGAGAAAGAGTTATTGGAAGTTGTTCATGCTATTAAGAAGTTTCATCATTACATTATAGGTTATGAATTATTTGTACATACAGATCATTACTCCATTAGGTTCCTCATGAATAAACCTATAACTAATGGTCAGGTGACTAGGTGGATTTTGTTATTGCAAGAATTTAACATCATTGTGCTTGACCGACCTGGAAAGGATAATGTAGTAGCTGACTTTCTTTCCCGAATAAAAAATGAGGATGATGATATCCCTGTAGATGATATTTTCCTAGATGAGCACCTCTTTTCCCTTTCTGTCAATACCCCATGTTTTGATGATATGGAAAACTATCTGGCCACTAGGAAATTATCGTCTCATTTGTCACCTCATGAAAAGCGGAAAATTATTACACAGAGTGCTAATTACTCTTGGGTTGGTCATGATATTTTTCGCACAAGTCCTGATTTGATTATTCATAGATGTGTCTGAGAGGACGAGGTACCTGAAATACTACGAAGTTGTCATGATGGACCATGTGGTGGTAATTTTTTTGACAAACGTACAACATATAAGGTGTTACATTCGGGTTACTATTGGCCTAGCATTTTCAAAGATGCTGCCAAATATGTGAGAAGTTCTGATAGTTTCCAAAGGATAGGAAGATCTATGTCAGCTGGAAAAATGCCTTTGCGTGCCCAAGTTATGATAGAACCCTTCGAAAAATGGGCCCTCGACTTTGTAGGACCAATTTCACCCATGTCCCGTAGGAAGAACTATATTTTGGTTAGTACGGACTATGTCACCAAATGGGTAGAGGCAAAATCCCTATTCAGGGCTACAGATAAGTCTGTTGTCGAATTTATCTATGAAGACATCTTTACCCGCTTCGGTGTCCCTCGTCAAATTGTTAACAACCAAGGCACTCAATTCACTTCCAAGCTGATGAAAGAGCTAACAGAGAAATATGCCATTAAACATTGTAAATCTTCTCCAAACCACCCATAAGTCAATGGTCACGTAGAATCTACAAACAAAGTTCTGGAAGCCATATTGACTAAGATTGTTCAGTTACATCACCGGGATTGGGCTGATAGGCTCCCAGAGGCTTTTTGGGCATACCAGACTACCTGAAGAAATACCACTGGGCATACCCCTTATGAGCTAGTGTACGAGAAACAAGTAATTTTACCAATAGAATTCCAAGTAAGGACCTTATGTATTGCCATAGAGTTAGGATTGAACCTGGATGAGGTTCAAAAGCAATGATCCCTACAATTGAATGAGTTGGATGAAATCAGGAAAGATGCCATCCAACAAACAATATTAGTCCAAAACCAGAGGAGCAAGTGCAAGTTTATCAAGAAGAAGCACTTCCAACCTGGTGATTGGGCTCTGTTGTTTGATTCTTGATTCAAAAACTTCAAAGGCAAACTTACCACCCGTTGGTTGGGCCCTTACGATTTAGACACTGTATATGAAAATGGAGATGTAAGAATTAAAACAATTGACGATGGACAAGTCTCCTTTGTGGTAAATGGACACTGACTTAAGTTTTATCATAAGCCCATTTCCAGAGAGGATTTTCTACAGGTCATGTCAACTGATAAGGCATTGGCCTTAGTAGATGGGGAAGTCCCCTCTTGTTCTTGAATTTTTTTTTTCTGAATTTCCTACTGTATATATGTAAATAGTTTTTGAATTTTGTTAATAAGGAAATTCTAGAGATTTCTGTAAGTATTTATTTCACCAAGAGTACACAGTTTCAAGGATCTTTCCTCAAAATATTTGTTATACTTGAATTTTGTGTCCATTAAAGCATCAAATGAATATTGAATTACTGTAATTAGCCACATTTTTGAAATTTCTCATTTTTTTTGGCATCCTAAAGTAGTTTCTCTTTAAACTCTTCACCACTGTATAAGGAATTGATACCATAACTATCAAGCCTAGAGGTCTCTCGTACAGTTTTTCCAAGAAACCTGAGTAAGTGAGTCAAGTGTCCTTATCAAAGAGTAACAAGGAAGTCTAATTAGCAGTTAGTCATGGAAACATCACAATAACTACAAAGGAAGAAAGTAAGTTGAGACTAGAGATACCTTTTTGTTCTTTCTCAAAGGTACCATCCACTACACACTAAATAACTTGATTATATCATATCTTTATATAGGCCACGTCCGCTTAAGTACCCCTTACATCGGGACAATCACTAAGTAATATAACAGAAAGTCATCCTCTAACATAAATACCATCCCAATTGAAAAAAAGAAAGAAAGAAAAAGTTGTTTTCAGAGTTGTTCCCCCATCTTCTTGCATAAGCAATCTTATACTAAAATCTTAAAGGATGGAGGGCCAGTCTCTGAGGGTTTAAGAGGCTAACCCATCGGGATGCTGAACAGGTCTGCTGGCAACGGGTAGCGGCCTATGGTATGACTAGGTAAACCCATTGGAGTACTGGACATGCTTGCTGGCAGCGGGGCATTCTACTTAGCGAGGATGGTAATCTGACAAAAATAAATAATAAATTTAAACCTGTCCTAAGGTACGACATTACTTGCAGAAAAAGTTGACATGAAGTATGTGTGGTTAAAATAAGGTTAATGAATCTCATACACTTTCCATTGGGGAATAACTCTAAGACTATCTTGAAACTCTCTTTCCTATCTCTTCTTATCTATATATAGGATCTCTTATCATATAGGTGGGGCCATCTTCTAACCATCTCGTCAGACCAATCTGTGAAAATTATTTCTACACTTGACATACTATAAATCTTCGGCTATTGGGGGATACTGACTGGTTTCCTACACTTTTGATTGTGAGGTGTCACAATACTTAGGTGTGGGGGAGGGGTTCATGAGCTGACAAATGATCATTGCCTAAGAGAAATAAATATTTGCAAGAGTTTTTGTATTATTACCATGATACAAGTTATTACATTGATAGTCATGTTATTTTTGAAGTGTTAAACTCTTGTGTGCTATAAATTACTGAACACATACTTAATAGACCACTCTTTATCGGTTACTTAACAAACCACTCTTTATCGATTTATCGTTTCATTACAAGCTGCATATTGTAGGTTTCACAATACATTTTTATGCTTGCTATAACCTGTTCATTGTATGTTTTTGACATTATATGCCATATGCAAGAAGATTGAGTGAGCATGGAGCATTCTGCCTCTGCTCATTCACTATTGTCATTGTCGAAAACACTTCAAATTTGCAAGCTATCTATTATAAGAGGTGAAAATGCACTTAACACAGAGGTACTAGATGAAGTACCACATGAGATGTTGTTTGAGGTGCCGAATGAAGTGCCATGTGAATTTCACACCAATAATTGTCCTAGATTCCAGGTAACTGGAAATCAATTACATTCAATTGAATTAGTTGCAGGCATTGATTAAAGATGCTTCATATGTTTATGATCAAATGTCCAATTCAAAAGACTTGGACATTGATCTAACCACGCATCATTACATTGCTCCAAAAACGAGCCTTTGAATTCGAAAATTCCCACACATGGCAGCGCGTGCGCACATGTGGGTAACCTAATCCACTATAGATGCATTCACAATCGGGTTGGGCACTCTATTATCTCATTTTCCCTTGCCATTTGCTCTCCCTTGTGTTAAGAAATCGCACCCAACCTCTGCCAATTTGTCCCCTGTCCAAATCGTGTTCGGCTTGTGCCCAATTCATGCCACTGTTTGGCTCGAATACACCCTTTCTTGGTAAATTTCACCTCTGTCACAATGCCCAGGAGGTAAGAAACCTCCTCCTATGCAGACTTGTTTGCCATTCTTGAATTTTCATAGTGCAGAGAAGTGTTTTTGCGTGCAGGATGGGGGCCATTTTTTTCTAGCTTGCAGGGCCACGATGATGGCCTCTCCATGTAATTTGTAGTTTGTTTCAATGGTAAGACAACACATGTAGGGTCTCTTACCTTTGAAGTTTTAGAAGATTCCATTGTTGCTGCCACGAATCTCCCAAGAATGGGAGATAGATGGTTTAAAAATCATCAATTGTCGCGCTCAAGTTATAACAGAGTGTTTAAGCCTAAATTCGAGAGCATTTCAGGAGAAAAAGGGTATGCTAAGGAGTGGATAAAGGCATAATTGATCAATCCCCTCATCGTCATCACAAGGTTAATTACATGTGAAGGTAGATACTCTACTTTCAAAGCTTGTCATTTCAGTTTGTTGGCTCATTTTCTGTTCAACAAACCTTTGAACTTTCCCTTCTATTTTCTCAAAATCTTGGAGAAGATGTCCTCTCAAGTGAGGAAGAATGTGACTAACGCCCACAATATTCTCTTCCACCATGGCTTGATAAAACTCCTCGTTCTTGCCAAACTAGAGAAACAAGGGCAAAATTGGGATGCTTTTATCTACCAATTTGCAAACCCTCACTTGACAGTTAAGACCGGAAAAAATCCACTTAGCCTAAAAAATATCTCTCCATCCAAGCCTCGCTCTCCAAGAACTCCAAACACATTTTCACAAACCCTCTCTTTGCTAGAACAACACCAAAAGCCTGTTGATATCCAAGCCTGTTGATATCCCTACTTCTTCATCGGGTAAAAAGACCAAGAGAAAATAACAAAATCAGCCTATTGTTAACCCCCCAATGCCTTCACTCTCTCTTGATCCTGCACCTAAAAATATTCGAGAAGTAATGCAGCAAGACTTTCCCATCATTCCCACAAACAAGAGGGGAGCCAATCGATTTGGTAAAGGACCCTTTTAGAAGAGTACCCAGAGCACAAGAGCCAATCCTTATGAAAAAAATCCACCTGCTTCAGATCCTATCCAAGTGTCCTCCGACCTTGAGAGCTCTCATAAGAAACCTAGGGAAGTTTCTCCGGATGGATTAGAGCCACTAAGGAAAAAAAAATCAGAACCTACCTCACCTTACCAATCTCCCATCACTCCTACTTCACCCATGCCCACTCTAGATCCTAAAACTGATAGACTGTCCACATCCCTCAAAGGATCTAAGCCTTCCTCGGAGATCATTGATTGTGCCCCAACCATAGAGGAGCTACAAAATAAAAACCATCAGCTTCTCCAATAGTTGGAGGAAAGGAAGACAATAGATACACACCTTCATCATGACAATACAATCCTTCAAACAAAAGTTGACTCTCTTAAATGATTGGTCAATGAGATGACCAAATCTAACCACAGCCTTAGAGCACAGCTAAAGAAATACAAGAGGCACAAGGCTAAGTCTTCACATCAAGAAGGGGAAGCTTCCAAAGTCGATCCTCCTCAGTAAGCCTAGTCACGAGGGGTAACTTATTTTTGTTTGCAGTGGGACCTGCAAAATCGTAAGTGTGGGGGTAATGTTGGGCCCGATATATGATCACTTTTATGACGGTTATTATGCACTTTTGCCGCATGTACATATGTGTTTTTCATATTTTAAAGGATCTTTTTGAAGAATTTCATGATAAAATGGTATGATCGACACTAGGTACGTGTAATCCATGTTTAATTATTATATTGAGTATAATTCATCATGTTTTATGATTACCAAGATCTAATTCACGTTTTTCTGGTGTTACAGGGAAAAAACGCACCACGTTTCTGCTTCTGGCACTTGATCCAGTACTCCTTCCAGTACTCGTTCCGACACTTGATCCAAAACTTTGTCCAGCACTGCGTATTACACAAAAACGTAGGGTGACTTGGCGGTTATGGTATTGGCGGCTAGTGATGGGAGAATTGGGAACATGGGTTTTGTTCATGCTTGCCCCCTCCAGCTACTGTGCTCCTAACAACTCAGTTTCAGTTCTTCAAGAGGGTGATTATTGGCTCGCTCTGTTTTATCAGTTAGGGCATCATTTATTGTAATTTGCCGAATTTAGAAGTGGTTCGACCCTCCTATGGTCGACCACTTGGCTTGTAAACATTATAAATACCACCGAGGTGGTCAGACATAAGTAAAGCATTAGAATTGTCAGTGTGATAGACAAAAACATGATTTTACTTTGTTTTGAGTTTTTACATTGCCAGATTATGCCAGAACTGCATTTTTGAGTTTTTATGGTGAATTCGACATGTTGAGTTCATGGTGTGCTTTTAGAGAGTGACCACGACTTGATGGGGGGGCCACTAGTAGTCTGGTAACTATCTTCATGTTTTTTCATGCATTTCATAATTTAATTGTTCTCTTTATTTTCTGTACATGCATTTTTATTGTGTTAATTAGTTTGTTGTTATAATTTAATTGCTTTTGATTCTCTTTTGTGGGATAGAATGAAGGATTGTGTTAGCATGCATTGATCTTGTAGATTAGGAATGGAGTTGCAAGTCCCTAGACTAACCCCATGCGCAATTAGATGTTAGATTATACTTTGATTTATGATTTTATAGTCAAGTTTAAAACAGAGTTTTAATTAGAATAGAACAAAGTTTTTATTTGGGTCCTCTTCGACAAAGGATTTGATGGATGGATAGAATTAATTCCATTTTTTAATTATAGCTTGCTTATCTCGTTTTTATATAGATTTTGTTTAATTAGTTGTTGTTTAATGTAGATTTTTAGTTTACTTTTCAATATCATAGTTTAATTTATGTTCTTAAGCATTTTTCTTATTGCAATTTGAATTGTTAGAATAGATGTAGCATAGTTTCATCTATGTAATTTCTTTTCCTAGAATTAAATTGCAATTATATTTCTTAGTTAATGGTTGAATTTAATTATGAAGTTTTCCTTATGTAGTATAGAAGTATAATGATGATGTCGTTATGTTGTTGATGGTTTATACATGAATATGCAGGGTATCTAACATTGTTTTGTCATGGCTAAATTCTCATTGGATTGTTTAATCCATACCTTTCACTTTGCCATTGAGATTAGTGTTGAGCTTATACTGCTTGAATTGTCCTTTGTTTTCAAGTGTCATCGAGATATTATCCGACACCGGAGACATTCACACAACCACCAACATTATATTTGAGTTTTTCATAGATTAAAGATAGTTTCTTGTTTTCCTAGATCAGAAAAGATAGTTTCTTGATTTTGTAGATCATAAGAGATAGTTTCTAGCTTTCGCAGTTTAAAAGATAGTTTAATTGTTGTTGTAGGATAGATAGTCTTTTTCTTTCATAGATTAGAGAGTAGTTGTTTATCATATATTTAAATTTAGTTGTTAATCCTTCTTGCTTTCAATTACATAGATTTCCTTTCATGAATTAGAAATAGTTTTGAATTAAGAATTTAGTCCACTTGCCTCTTAGACTAGATAGTTGTTCAATGAAAAGTTTTGACTTGATTGCTTGCAGTAGTTAGTTGTCTTTGCTTACTTGTCTATTTGCTTTAGTAGGTTAGTTAGTTGTCTTTGCTTACTTGTCTATTTCTTTAGTAGGTTAGATAGTTGTCTTTGCTTACTTGTTTACTTGCTTTAGTAGGTTAGTTAGGTGTATTTGCTTGCTTGTTTATTTACTTGCTTTCATAGGGTAGTTGCTCATTGAATGTAGGTTGGCAAGTTAAAATAGTTTTCTTTTGTTAGTTTCTCATTATTTAGTTTGTTTTTTCTTATTTTTATGAACTAGTTTGCTTTACATGGGGTTTTTACTTGTTTTCTTAAAGAACTATCCATCGATCCTTGGCCCAAAAGTACTTAGGTTACCTAGTTTCAAGTTTATTAGTAGGATTTGCTCATTAGATAGTTTTGCTTGAGTAGATTAGCCTTAGATATCTACCTTCATTAGTTAGACTATACTCCTACCAACCCTTCTACCTTTGGCATATATTTTGCTACAACTGTAAGTTTACTTAACCCGGGTTGACAATTTAATTGAGGGTTTTTACTGTGTTTTTAGTGCATATAGAACACCCATCAGGTAGTATGGATAAGGGTACATCCTATTATCTTTAGTTGTTTCACGAAATATTCAACCAAGTATTATTGTTGGAAACCCTCCAATATATTAGATATCTATAGCATTTGACACTCCTCTATCTTTAGGGCCTGATAAATGTTTAGATATTTAAACACTTAGGAGTTAGTTAAGATCAACTCGATCTAATGTGTCGTTAGGTAAAAGTGTGTTTATTATGCATTACTATGCATTTGTAGTTAGGAAATTTGACAGTCATGATATGTTCCCGACATAGAGCCAACAAATCATATTCTCCTTGATCTTAACGAGTACATCGATCTATGGCTTAAACCCTTATTAATCCATGATCTCTATTTAAAGAGAATGGAGGGTCATTTTTCGATGATCGATTGTGAGAAACTCTCTTGTAACTCTCTCTATAATATTTTTTCTTTTGCATTAATAAATTGCTCCAAGTGGCCATGTTGGTTGTGGCCATGGATGTTTCCCCGTAGGCGTTTTACCACATGAAACCATCAGTTTGTTGATCTTTGATATGGTTGTGTGAGTTGTTAATAAAGGTGTTCATCCTCTATTAGAATACTTTTGTTGTCGAACATGGCACTTGAGCACATTTGAATACCCGCTCCCGTTGTAGTTCGATATCATGAAGTCGTGTTTCCTCATCTCTAGTTTCTACCATTTCTGTACATTTCTGGGATGAGTTGACTATTTCATTGCATTCATAGCTCTCTTTTTAGTCAAGAACACTTTTCATTTCACTCGATAAGGTTTATGGTTTCCCAAGATACAACCATTTTAGTCAAATCCAGAGGTATTAATCCCAACTACACCCTTTTAAAACTTTTGTAGAGGTAATATTTCAGTTTTTTTTTTTTTTTTTTTTTTTTGGTTGCTACTATTTTAGATATGTGTGTGCTCTTTTCCCTGTGCCCAGTGCGATCTTGAAAAATCAGAAACATATACAAAAGGGTTTTTCTATCTACATATGCTCTTGTTGTGCGCTCTATGCGATCTCAGTAAATCATAAATAGAGCGAAACGTTGCATTTTTCAGGTAAGATATCCGAGATCTAACCCTTATTTTCATTGAGAAGCAAAAAAATATTTCTTGTGTGAAAATTTATTTTTATGAGCACGCTCTCCAAGGTCATCTTCAACAACAACAACAACAACAATCCTTCTTCTAAACAATATAATATGTTATGCACTAGCTCACTTGGTTAAAAGTTACTTTACTGAGTAAGAGGTCTTGAGTTCAAGTCTCTCTTTTGTTTTTGTTTTTTGAAAAAGTTCATTCATTCATTGTAAAATGTATTTCACTTAAGTTATAAAAGTGAATCACTATTAAATAACTTTGATATTTTATTTTAAGTTATTTTGCATGCAACTTCCATTTACAAAGTAACTTCATTGTAAAAATGATTCTTGCTTATTCTATAAAAGTGGGTCACTTCATAAGTAACTTATTTAAAAGTGAGTTTATAGGTACAATTAAGAGGAGCATCACCACATGGACCAACATCTATTTGTCATGTGGCTCTTTGGTTACCGTTTATGCATTTTTTCAAAAGGGAATAACTTTCACATCCGAAGTCTGTTTTCAGTGTCATTTTTTTCAAGATCTTTCCATCAAAAACATCAGTTTCATCTCTTTATACATATTTTAATATGACATCTCCCAATTATATTTTTCTTACCAGTACCAACTACTTCTCATGGAAATCCCATATGGAGGATGTATTAAGAAGTAAATGATTGTACCAGATTACCATGGGGAAAGAACTAGAACCCAATGATGACAAAACTAAATTCAAATGGGCCAATAAGAATGAAGAAGCACATGGAGTGATAAGAATGTGATAGGAATTTAAGGTTTCACGGTTTACCTTCAAGGAATTAATGACCCTGATGATGCCTAGGCAAAGATCGAAATGTTTTTTGGTAAGCACATTATTATTTGAGCCCACTAGTTGGAGAATCAATTATTGACCTTAAGTCCACACGATTTTCCTTGCATTGAATATTACTTATCCAAGTTCAAAACAATTATACTTTTATGTATATAATCTGAAATATATCTTCCAGAAGATCGATGCATATATGCCATTCTTGCTAAGCTTGGTAGTGCATATTATGTTTTTGTATCTACCTTTTATACCACTAGAGGAGGTCTATATACTACTTATAAAAAACCCTATCTTGAGTTCTTTTGTGATGCTCTGATTCAATAAAAAGATAAGATTCTACAACTTGGATTGATTAGCACTCCAATTACCTCCAAAAAAGCCTTAGTAGTCCAACAGAAAGATAAATCCAAGAATCCCAAGAAGCAACATCCTTGCCACAACAACAAGAAAAACAAGGGTCCCAAACCCTCTCAACTAGCTTCCACTCCTAATGGTGACAAAGAAGAAAATCTAAAAGTAAGAAGACTGATAAACATTGCAAATTTTGTGGAAAATATGGTCGTCATGAGTCCAAATGATTTAAGAAGATGGAAATTTTAGAAGAAGCGATGAAGAAGCACAACATCAGTAATGATTCTACTTCTTACTCTTCTTCTCATAGACGTGCACTTTCTTTTTCTGGTTTCTCCTTTAATGCAACTTCTACTTATTCTTCTTATGAGTGACTTATTGATTATGGAGCATCTTATCATATCACTAATGATAAAGACATATTTTCTTCTCTTATTGAATGTAACACCAAGAAAATATTTGTTGGTGATGATATATATCTTAGTGTTGTAGGGTATGAAATAGTTCATGTAGATAATGGTAATTTCAATGATGTATTATGTGTTCCAAGTATTTCTTGCAACCTTCTATCAGTATATCAAATCACTCATTCAAGTGAAAGTAAAACCGTAGATTTTTCACCTCACCAAGTTGTTATCAAATATCTAAAAGATCCCAAGCATGTTCTCGCAACTGGAATTGTTGATGATATTACAAGGTTGTACAAGTTTGACAACTTTGGGTCATCATCTTTTCCATCATTTTTTGTTTCTCATAACGATGAATTGAGAAAACTTTGGCATGAGTGGTTTGGTCATCTAAACTATCACTCATTTCAACAACTATGTAATCAACAGATGGTGGTTGGTCTTCCTCTCGTTTCTTGCAAATATGGTGTTTGTTTCGGTTGTGTTCTCGACAAACATCATCAGGATAGTTTTGAAAATATGCCTCTTGGCATGCCTCATCCCCTTTGCATATTTTTCATGATGACTTGTGTGGTCGACTTTCTTCTCCTTAGTTTTCCAGGTGCAAGTATTTATTAACTTTCATTGATGACTTTTATAGATGCACTTGAGTTTACTTCTTAAAACTTAAGAGTGAATTTTTTGACAAGTTATTGGCTTACAAGGCCCTTGTAGAAAAGAAATATGGACATCAATTTCAAAGGTTAAGAACAAATACTGGAGGTGAATATGTGAACAATAAATTTGCAAGTTATTTCACTGCATAGGGCATCCAAATGCAACACACTATTCTGTATACACCATAACAAAATGGTGTTGTTGAGAGAAAGAACCACACATTAAAAGGAATGGCTAATTGTATGATCCAATCTAAGGGATTAAGTCTCAAGTATTGGGAGAAAGACATTAAATGTGCAAATTACATAGTAAATCACACTCCCACAAAGGATATTAAAAATATAACACCAAAATAAACATGGAATAAACTTAAGCCATATGTAAGTCAATTCTGTGGATTTTCTAGTGTAGCATGGGCTCACATTCCTGATAAGTAAAGGAAAGCATTGCAACCTAAAAGTGAGAAGTGTATATGTTTTGGTTATTCTGAAGATGTCAAAGGTTACAAACTTATTCAAACACATTGGAATGAAATTATTATTAGAAGAGACGTTAAGTTTGATGAAAATCTCTTGGCCTGCAATCCTAATTTATTGTTTGTTCCTTCTTCAACCTATGAGCCATATTTGACATTTATTCTTTCTTCTGCTCCTATTTTGGTTCCTTCTTCTTTAGATGATGACAATGAGGATGAAAATCCACCTTCACCTACTCACCTTCCTTCAAATGATTCCATTGAACCTGAACATGCACCAACACCACCACTTCCTATATGGTTCTGTTCAACATGAGAAACAACTAGTGATCTTGTTAATGATCATTCAGATCAATGTCAAACACATTCGACCTCTTCTATTTTGGCTCAAGTTTCATAGACTCGTGATCTAGAGACATTTGCAGAAGCTTCAGGTTATCAAGATTGGGATACAATAATGAATAAAGAGTATCGTTCTTTAATGAAAAACAATACTTGGGATCTTGTACCTATTCCAAAAGGAATAATACTTGTCATATGTAAATGGGTCTACAGAACTACGTATGCATCAAATTGAAGTGTTGAAAGACACAAGGATCGATTAGTTTCCAAAGGATTTTCCCAAGTTGAAGGAATTGAATATAATGAAACCTTTTCCACTATAGCCAAAACCAATTCCATCTGCCTTGTTCTTTCCCTTGTTGCCTCACATAACTGGGAGGTCCATCATATGGATGTTAAATATTCCTTCATGCATGGGGATTTGCAAGAAGAAATATACATGGAACAACCTCCTGGCTATGTCCATAATGAATCTAGCCTTGTTTTCCACCTTAATAAATCTCTTTATGGTATTAAGCAATCTCCTCGATCTTGGTGAGCCAAAATAGACAACTATCTTCTTGATACTGGCTTTTCCAGATGTCATTCTGACTCTAATTTCTATACCAAGAAAGTAGGAAGCCATATCATAATCTGTTTTATTTATGTTGATGACCTTATCCTCATTGGTAGTGACCCAAAACTTTTAAACAATGTGAAAACCATCCTTAAGAAGAAATTTCAAATGAAAAACTTAGGATTTTTGCACTATTTCCTTAGCCTCCAAGTTTTGCAAACCAAGGAAGGAATTTTTGTTTCCCAGTCTAAGTATGCATTTGACCTTCTTCATCAATTTCACATGGAAGATTCAAAACCAACCCCATTGGAAAATAGTAAAAGGATACTTTGGTATTCCTCGGCTACACTTCAATTTGGGATACATTACAACTAAGGGGGGACTTTTTTATTGTTTGGTTTCACTGATTTATATTGGGTTGGTGACCCTGATGATCAAAATTATATTGCAGGTTATATTTTCAGCCTTGGTTCAGGACCTGTCACTCGGGCTTATAATAAAAAACATGTTATTTCTCTTTGTTCAACAAAAGCAGAGTACCGAGAAATGATTAATGAAATTTAGGAAGCCTTGTGGCTTCAATAGATCCTTTCAAAGTTTGGATTCCAACAACAACAACCGAAAACCCTCTAGTACAAAAATTAGAGTGCGATCAAGCTCGCCAAAGACCCAATTCAATATCAGGGAAACAAACACATTGATCTACACATTCACTTCATCAAAAAGCTCATCCATGATCAATTTATTGAAGTGCTCTTTTTCCCTACAGAAGATCAATTTGCAGACATTTTCACAAAGTCTCTTACATAAGAAAAATTCTCCAAAATTTGATCTATGTTAGGATTTCACAAAGTTGTCATTAAGGGGGGATAGGCTCTAATGCCTCCTTCCTTCTCCTATTTTGTCATCTTTTTAAATCCTTCAATATTATATCAATTTGTTCTTAAGGGGGGATGTTAGGATATTTAGACACTTAGGAGTTAGTTAAGATCAACTTGGTCTAATGTGTCGTTAGGTAAAAATATGTTTCTTAGTGTGTTTCCTTAGTATGCATTAGTATGCATTCATAGCTAGGAAATCCATCGATCACAATATGTTCCTGACATAGAGTGATATGACATATCATATTCTCGTCAATGTTAATGGATACATTGATCTGTGGCTTAACACTCGATTGTTCCATGATCTCTATTTAAAGAGAATGAAAGGTCATTTTCCAATGATCGATTGTGAGAAACTCTCTTGTAAATCTCTATGTAATATCTGTTCTTTTGAATTAATAAATTGCTCCAAGTGTCCACATTGGTTGGGGTTATGGATGTTTCATCATAAGGGTTTTACCATGTGAAAACATTGATGTGTTGATGTAACACCCTTGTTTCCCCCAGTTTGTAAATATAACTATATTGGCCAAGAGACTATGGAAAGCTCGATATGTGTGAATGTTTGATTTGATGAACCTTTGTATAAAAGGTCAATGAATGTAATTTATTTTATTAATAGAAAATGGATAAGTGTTGCATAACTGCTGAAAGGGGGGTTTTCCAAGATACACCACAGATGCTATGAAAGAGATGGTGAGGAGAACTAGGAATGGTTGAGATAACCCCCATCAAAGAAGTACCTTGTTGGATTTAATTTCTCAGGACCGAAACAACCCTCTAACCTAGGAATGAATTACAGTCAGTCTGGTAGATGGGAAGACATCCTCAAGAGTTAATGAGGGATGGGGTTGTTAATATTATGGTAGTTTTGGGAGGTATTTACCTCCACGTGTAAACTTGACGAGAATAGAATATTCTGAGAAGCAAGAATAAACCCTAATGAGTTGGCTAATAACCCTAGAAGACAAGTCAACTCAAGAGGATAATTTGTATTAAATTATTAGCCTCCAAGAGAAGAAGTCATCCAGAAGAAATATTATATACTAAGTAAATAGGCACCCAGAATGAGAAGTCAGCCCAGGCAATTAGCCAGAATTAATATAAATATAGGAGGCCAGTCTTCATTCTGGAAGGCATTCTCAGAACCTCAAATCTCACTTGTGCGCATTGCAGTTAGCCATTTTTGTGCGCAAGTCTGGAGGAGAGATGTCGTTG
>JZKD02S1955171.1:185139-215600 GCA_000966675.3 Picea glauca | reverse complement strand
AAGGAAGTTGGTGCTTCCAATGAATGTAATTCTTCAAGACATATAAGAAAAAGCATTCTGTGGTTTTCTCTCGATTTGGGTTTCCACATAAAACACTGGTGTACTGTGTATGTGTGTGATTTTTTATTTCTTACTTCTCATTATTAGATAATAATTCTACATTGATATAACATTTGAAGAAAAAGGATTATAATTGCGTTATTATTGATTCACCCCCCCTCTCAGTAATCCAACACTAACAAACCTCTTCTCAGTCATAAACATTGGACAAGTAATGATTCTAAAGAATGAGCTCCGTGACATGAAGATGAATGATGATGAAATAATAACATCATACTTTGTGAAAATATCTCAGTTAAGAGATCAACTACAAGCTATTGAAGAGATCATTTCAAAGAAGGAATTGGTAAACATAGTACTCAGTGGTCTTCCCAAGACGTGGGATGCATTTTCCGCAAGCATGAACACAATGAAGGAGTATCCTACATTTGAAGAACTTTGGACTTGTTGTGCTCAAGAAGAATCAAGGATTAGTGCAAAAGAGAAAGCCCAAAAGAAGTATGATGATCAAGCCTTCACAATAAGGTTCAAGGATTTCAAGAACAAAAAGAAGTTTGGCTCTAGGAAGAAAACAAATCAAGAGAAAGATATGTCAAGGATACAATGCTTCAATTGTCAAAAGTATGATCACTACAAGAATCATTGTCCCGAGTTAAAGAAAAGTAAGGAAACACATGAAGCGTCATTTGTCGAAGAAAGGGAACCCTAAAAAAAAACCAAGCAGGACAAAACAAACTTCTTCTTCTAAGACAAGGTAACAATACTCTTCATAGTTCTTGTACATACCATGTTTTCAGTACATATCTTGCATATCTATTTTTTATAATATGTTCAAAGAGAAGCTATGCATATGGAAGAACAAAAAGATAAGGACTGCTATCACTATGACTATAAGACAAGCTGCAAGATAAGCCGAAATCAAAAAGAAACCTAGAAGAAGTGAAGACAGAAAGAAGTCAACAATCAAGAGGAAATTGGAAAAAGATTTGTAACACTTTGCAAAAGGCAATGATGATGCAGACAGAAGTGTGGACTCTTCTAGATGGAGGGAGACAGTTATATATTACAAAAATAAGAGCACGCATTCATACATGAAGAAAGGATTAGGAGGGAGCTAATTGTATAATCCATTAAAGGTGATAAAGTATATATCCATGATAGCAACCATGAAAATAAGTACGTGTTCAGTTTGACCTTAGAAGAAGTCTTCTTTGAAAAGAAGCCTTAAATCATCCCTGGTTATCCATCCACATCCATGATCCTACTATGAAAGGAAAAATATGGAGTCTTTAGAACATGGAATCTATAGAAAACTCCATGGACCCAAGATCTAAAGAGAAACATGAGGAAGAACATGAATATTCCAAGAAAGAAAGAAAAGCCAGAACAACCAGTTATTGGATCGAGAATCACAATATTACCAGCCTGATATGAACTCACTAAAAGCAATCAAGTAGAGGTACTGAAAGTTGTGATTGTGAGATCCAGAACTAGAGGTTATCCCTGATGGAGGGAGCAGACTATGTTGATTACTTGTTCCAGTAAACCAGATGTATCTCTACATGAGCCATTATATCGTCCACAATAGCCATAGGTTGGAGTTATACATCATATGAATGCAAAGGTTGTTCTCCAGAGAAAATGAACAAAGAGTGTATGAAGAGAAACCACAAGGCTTTGAGGTATACCAGAAAGAGACCCTTGTATGCATATGGAAGAAGACAACTTGGTGGAGAACCTCCAATGCACAATAGAAGCGTGATGAAGACTTTATTTAATAGAGATATTGTATCATAATGGTTACTCAGAAACTTAGGATGATGGATCGCTAATCCATGACAAACTCTCATGATGGCCGAAGAAGTACCACTTGAATATGTTCCAGTTTGACCCTTGCCACGATATTGTGAGCTAGCAGGAAAGAAAGAGGAATTCAACAATGATATACTTTATTGATCAGAGCTATATGAAGCCTTCATAGAAAACCATTGTTCCATAAAAACCGAAGTAAATTTGAGATCAAGCATTACATTCTCCATGATGAAGTCCAGAAGGACAAAGTGGTTCTCCAATACATATCTCCACAGATGAGCAGATAAGAAGACATTTTGGTAAAGCTTTTGTCCAAGATGAAAGAGTTTGTGTACTCAAGCTGGAGATCATGGATACAACTTCCTTATTGAAAAAGGAAGAGATGACTCCCAGTTTGGGAGGGAGCACTAATGTGTTATTGATTTACGGACAATAGTTTTTCAGTTTAAAAAATGGTCCAGGATGAGTAGTTTATTTCCAGTTTGGAAAGTGGTTTGAGATTTCTGATGGACAAGAATTTTCCAGTTCGGAAAATGGTCCAGATCGAACGATCATTTTCGTAATGAAAATGGTTCGATGGATTGTTTATGTACCATAGGAAACAATTCCCCATTGTGGTTAACATGGGGAATGGTCTAGGGAAGTCTCTCTTCTTGAGGGTTACTCAAGAAGACTAGCTCGCCTCGTCGGACAATCATTCTTTTGAAGCTCACAGTTGTGAGCTATTTTGAAGAATGGTATGTTTTGGAGGTTGGTGCAGGATAGTCATTTCCATAGGAAATGGTCCAGACAGTCATTCCTCAGGGAAGATTCATTCTCTCCAGGTTATACTTTGTTTAGTGTCGGAGGAATGGCCCAGGGTGGGGAATGGTCCAGGTTCAACAATCAAGGACAGGCATTCCTTAGGGCAGACTCATTCTCTCCAGGTTGCACTTTGTTTAGTGCCAGAGGAATGGCCCAGGGTGGGAATGGTCCATGCTCAGAAATCATGATAGTTATTCTTCCTTGCTTGAGAATAATAGTCCAGATAGCTCATCATTGATGTTTTACCTTCTGAGGGCAGATGCTCTTCCAGATCTCACAGATGTGAGTGGAAGAATGGCTCAGATGATTCAATTTATATCATAACATTGTTTATGTGCAAGTTGATATTAGATGATTTTTATGAAGACTGTATATCTCTAGACAGTAGATGTATACTACTGTGGTGGATGTGTTCCACTGTTTGTGACTATACGTCACTGATCAAGTACCTGTGTGCTACTTGGTGTGGTAGTGTACCACTAGATTGTAGTTGTGTACTACTATGGATAGACACCGTTTTGTTCTATTGAATGATATTTTTCCGATTTCCTTGAAGATTATCAACAGTTTTGGAAATGATTATCAACTAGATGGTTGATCAATGGACAGAGATTTCCTAGATGGAAAATGGTTCAGGACATTTATTCTTCTAGGACATATGTTCAGATTAGAAGAATGGATCTTGTGTCACTCTGTGGAGTGAGTGACTTATCCAACATCATGTCTAATTACTCATATGGAGTATGGTTTCGAGAGATGATGCAGCTAATGACCCTGATGGTGATGATGGTACTCATGATCTAGTCATGAGATAGTCTATACAACTATGTTGATGCTATCGACTGAATGGTATGTTTGTGCTCAAGACCATTACCTGTAATACCTCCCTAGCTAGGAGGGAGTGTTAATATTATGGTAGTTGCGGGAGGTATTTACCTCCACGTGTAAACCTGACGAGAATAGAATATTTTGGGAAGCAAGAAGAAACCCTAATGAGTTGGCTAATAAACCTAGAAGACAATTCGGCTCAAGAGGATAATTTGTATTAGGTTATTAGCCTCCAAGAGAAGAAGTCAGCCAGAAGAAATATTATATACTAAGTAAATAGGCACCCAGAATGAGAATTCGGCCTAGGCAGTTAGCCAGAATTAGTATAAATATAGGAGGCCAGTATTCATTCTGGCAAGCATTCTCAGAATTGCAGAGCTCACTTGTGTGCACTGCAGTTAGCCAGTTTTGTGCACAAGTCTGGAGGAGAGATGCCTCTACAACTAGTAGATTACGTTTTGGTTTGGACTATCTAATCAAATCTTGTTTGGTGTGCTATCCTTGGATAAAGGTGTGCCACCCTTTGTTTGGCTATCTAGCCTAGGGTTTACTTTTAGAGTGATTCTTTGTCAAGGTTAAGGTTCTTGGAGGGTGGCTTCGGCCTATGGTTGGGTGAAAATAGAGATATTGTCTATGGTAAAATGAGCACATATATTATATTCTAACAGGGGTAGAGTGTCCATTTGTAAGGATTTTAGACCTGACCATGGACTGGGAATTCGGGCCACGCACAATATTTTTGAGGAAGGAAAGAAAGGAAGGTGTGGTGGGAAGAGAAAGGGTTGTGAAGAGAAGAGAGACTAATCTCTCAAGTTCAAGGAAGAACTGGGAAATGAACGTGTTCTAGACGTAGGATGTGGCTACCAAGGTTATGATACAAGCTGGTAAACGAGGGTGCTAAGTGACTGAGGAAGTATTTAGGCAGGCCTCCTTGCTTGGTATAAATATAACCCATTTCCAAGATCCTGTGGGAGGAGGAGAGTAACCTCCGTTCCTGACTGTTGCTGATCTAGAAGAAAAAAATCTCTCTCATAGCATTGTGGTCTAGCTCAGGGGTGGCCAGTTGTAAATCTGTTAGGAGTGACTGAGCCTATGGTTGGTTGGAAACATGCACCTCTTTCAGCAGTTGCATCATGTTATCTGGTTCTGATAAGTGTTTTCATACTCTATGCATTGAATTTGAATAATGGATGAATGCATGTATTTATACATCTAAGAATGGTTTTTGTATTGAATGATCAAGTTATGTGTATGCATTTATCTTCTTGTGAACTTATGCTTCTGATTGATCTTCTCTATGCCCCAACTTAGCCTTCGAGGTGTCATGGGACGTAAACCTATAGGACGGTCGAGATAGAAAGTATTGCATCCATCTATCCCTCTCCATTTGAAGAGGATATCTTCTTCAGACTCCTTGTTGTGCGACCGAGATATCATGCCCAAGTCCTTAGCAAGTTCATGACGAGGCAATTTGTGCTTAACTTGCAAGAGTTAGAAGGACCCATGTGACCAAGATCTAGGAACCCTATGTTAAGCCTAAGGGAGCCAAGTCCTTCTGGTTTCGGAGTTCTGGAAGTCCAGGACTTCAGAGTATTGTCGACCCTAATAGTCGCAAATCGACCGAAAGAGACCGAAAGTTGCAGTTACTTGTAAGGTTGACCGACGTTGTTTGGTTTCCCTAGTGTTTAGATGAACCTATCTTACTGACTAAACTGGGATCCAACTCCCCATCATGAAGTAGTGTAAGCCACTGATCGAGAATGTTCGGGGATTCCCTCAACCGTTGGATCTACACCAAGGCGACATCAATGGAGTACCACTTCGGGATAATGGTGATGTCAGAGCATCAAAATCCACGAACGTCAAAGTTATGAAGTAAAAGAGAGTCATATATTTGGGGTAGATTGTCAGGTGACCCTCCTACCATCCGATCATTCAGGAGGAGGAACCTGCACACGGTACTTCGACAAAGTCCTGCTTTAAGAGAATGGAGTGGCAATGAATCCAAAAAATACCAAAGGTCAGAGCCACAAAGTGACCAGGACCATGGATCTAATGATCCTTCAGGATCCCTCTTGTCCTTCGACATACAGGGGATGCATGGCACTAGATCCTTTAGTCTGAAGACTAGGCACTCCAGGGAATTTGAGGAGTAGTGTGTCGATAAGATCCAAATCCCAAATTAATGAGAGCCATCAATTAAAGGATGCCTCGAGACTTTTACTAACCATAATATCTAGGCTATGGTAATCCTGTCGCTGACCAACTCCAAGAGAAAAGAGGAGCTTGCATCGAAAAACTCCTGAAGGATGGAGTCACGAAGTAACAAGAGTTGTATATCTATGGATCTACGTGGCTGAATCTTGACCGTGAGATATCAGAGGTGTTAGAAGGTTGTCAATCTGGTGTGACATGGCAAGTCGAAGTCACCAGGGTGACATGGACACATGATCAATGTGCCACATGTCATCTTGATTTGTGCTTTTTCGTAGACCCTATATGCCTATTGGAACATGACACATGTCGCTCCTAGCCCTTCTACATGTCATCCCCTGTTATCGGGACAATTGTTAAGTGCGGACACAAATCAATCCCCCTATATTCACTACGAAACTAGAACAAAACAAGGAAGTACACTACTCTTTCCTTATATTTGAATTATCAAATGAGAAATGGATCTAGAACATACCTTTTAAATATCGAAGATCCAACTTCACCAATGAAATCCAAGCTCCGTCGCGAGGCTTATGGAGAAATATCTGAAAATAAACACAAGCCAACGAAGACAAGAATAACATAGTCTATTTGATATGAAACTATATACATGATAAAGGAATCATACAATATGAACAAATAACATTCATATAGGAAAGAAAAGTATATTTGTATTAAAGAATGTGGAAGAAAGATACAACCAGATGCCTTGATGTTGCCAGGTTGCTTGCTTCCCACACACTTCTTGCTCCATGGATTCTGAGACCATGGATCTGATGGCTACTCACAATCTATATTGACAAAGCAAAGCTCAAAGCCAACATACAAGCTCCAAAAACTACAAGCTACAAAACTCAATAACAAGCCAATATAACTTTCTCCATGAGAGCTCCTCTCCTTTTATAAGCTGAAGAGGATAAGGTGAGGAGGTTAGGATGATCCCACTAAATCATGAAAGTGAGTAAGATCCAAACCGTTCGGAGGCCACCTCACCATAGAAGCTTATCCTTCTAGAAGCATCGAGAATACACTCATTTTTCCCACGTACAGGAATTTCCGCACCCTAGATATAATGTAGCCTACGGAAACTCTGCAATATAGCTTTAGATCAAGGTGCGGAAATCAAGCATCTTCACACCCTTCGTATAGTGTAGCCTATGGAAACTTCCTTAATAGGGTTTTTTACAAAGGGAAATGCAACTTCTTCTCTCAGGAAAAGTTCTTCTCCCTTATTTCTTCAGGAATTCAGGCCACTGACCCCTCTGAAGGAAACATATAGGTTTACATCATTAATGGTCATAAGGGTGACGAAAATAATGTGTAATAGAGAGCCCCCCAAAGTATGAAGTTAGAACAGAGTGATAGTTGAAATACTTTGTCGAGTGTGTGTAGGGAATAAGGAACACGTCGGTCATAAACCTGCCAACAAAAATGAAAATACAGTACAATAATATATCATCACTGAGGTAGGCATTCCCATACTCAGAACATAAATGACTCAAAGCATAGATGCCGACATGAAGAGATCCATGTCATGTAAGACAGGTCATGTCCACCAAACATACACTATGGATCCATGCCAATATGACTCAAATATGAATATAGCCACCAAAAATACACCGTCGATCTATGTGTTAAAGACTCAAATTTGAACATAGCCATGAGACATACATTGTGGATCTATGCAAAAGTACAATATTAATATACTCTAATGCAACCTGAATCTGTCAGAAAGGATCCAGGGTCTTCATCTCCACCACTCTATAGTATGAATCTAACCATGTGAATACATGTGCTGAAGTCGAACATGGTAGAAACCACTTGATTACCGCTCATTAATGAATACCGTTAACAAGTGTGAGGGAAATCACAATTAATGTCAATGACGCCCAAGGTACTCTGGTACAATCCAACGAATGTGAATTAATGAGCTGAATTCAAACACTCGGCAGAATCTCCCGATCAGGGGTCAATAATGAAAACCCACTGTCGAAAGAGAGGAAACATGTCATTGAGGTATGCAATTTCCAAGGTACCAATTAGTTTCTAAGTCTAATTCCTGGATAATGAGTTGAAGTTGATAGGAAAAGACCCGTCACAGGAGGGCGTTAATGTATCCCCCATCAATGACACAAAATGGGTAACAAGATATGAAGTAGATAAGAGTAACCAGTGACTCAGGCCTGACTCGGGGATGGCGTACGCAATAGAAGGCTTAAGGACTACAGAAATGGACGATGCAATAGAAGGCTTAAGGACTGTAGAAATGGCCGACGCAATAGAAGGCTTTCTGGGTTGAACTTCTCTTTGAACATATTGATGACACAACAACTATCCTGGAAACACTGACTCAACAGCAGGAATCACATACCGATTGGTAATATTATAAAGGAGTATGATCAGGAGGAAAGAGGATTTTCCAACCTAGACACAAAGAAAGTGAAAGAGTGTCATGTTCAAAAGTGACTCTTCCATAGAATGCAGGTTTAGAGACATTTATTTTCCAATTTTCCCCCACCATTTCTGGTGAGTACCTCTTTATTTTTACACAAGCTTGATAAGTTCACCCTTCGGATGAGTCTCTCAGAGTATGTTTAACGAACCCTTGGAAGGAGTGGTTCGGTCCCATATGGGATTTTCCATATTTGTTTTACAAATCCAAATAAATAAAACTCATGGGTTTTTCATGTTTAGAGAGTCTGAAAAACACTTAAAGAAAACTCTAGTCCCATATGGGCCTTTCAATGTTTGTTTAACGAGTCTAAAGAGAGAAAACTCGGGGGTTTTTCATGTTTAGAGAGTCTAAAAAACACTTAAAGAGAACTCTAAAAGTTCCTTTTTCGTAAATTAGTTTGATGAGATCGAAAAAGTGATAACCTACTACCCATCAAATGTTTTCTTCAAATATTTTTATGAGTGTGAAAAGAACAAGGTTGCTCAACAATATTTTCATGTTTAGAGAGTCTGAAAAGAGCTTAAAGGGAACTCCAATGGGTTTCTTTTTCATATAACCTTTACGAGTCTAAAAAATTGATAAACGTATACTCAGTTACATTCTCACGTATGTACGAGCACGAGAAATAACAAAGACTAAGCTCAGTAACTTATTCTCATGTATTTACGAGCATGAGAAAGAACAAAGACTAAGCTCAGGATTGTTTTCATTTTTACGCAAGCTTTAAAACAAAACAAAACTATGCTTGGGATAGATTTTATTTTTTACACAAGCTTAAAACTAAACAAAACTATGCTTGGACCTGGTTTCATTTTTACACAAGCTTGAACCAGAGGAAACTATGCTTGAGGTAGGTGGTTTCATTTTTACACAAGCTTGAACCATAGAAAACTATGCTTGCGACTTCCCAACGCATTATCTAGGGATGGTTGGTACTTATCCCTCGGCTTAATAAGCTAGCGGTTTAACTTCAGCATGAAGTCTAGAGGCTAAAAGAAAATTCCCCCAAAGCTTCATTTCATCCAACTGCAAAGGATAATGAAATGAAGCTTCAAATACCAGATGAAGGACTTGACTCAAACAGATAGGGGGAACAACTATTTCATTTTTTAACGAGCTTGACAGAAGAATAGGAACTATGCTCGAGAATCCAGGTTCAATCCCTAGACCTCTGTTTCATTTTTTAACAAGATTGACACGGAAATGGGAATTATGCTCATAACCTCTTTTTCATTTTTTAACGAGGTTGCCACATAGAAGCAAAAACTATCCTCGTAACTGGTTTCATTTTCTAACTAGCTTGAAATCAGAAAACCATGCTCAAGGCTAGTTTCATTTTTTAATGAGCTTGAAATCAGAAAACCATGCACATGGCTGGTTTCATTTTTTAATAAGATTGAAATAATAAAACCATGCTCATGGCTGGTTTCATTTTTTAATGAGCTTGAAATTAGAAAACCATGCTCAAAACTCTCTTCTTGATCACGACTTCCAAGAGGACAGTGCTCTGGAAGGACACCATGTCAAGGGACAAAACTCGGTCATGGATTCCAAGAGATCTTCACTCGACTAAAGAAATACACTCTGGAAGGAACACATGTTGAGGGTTGTGATAGGGGTAAGGAGATCAGGTTCCAATAGCCCTACCAAATATATTACCATGTCAAGTACCGGATACAAGTCATAATAGAGTGAGCTTACAGTGAGAGGCTCATTTGCATCGGCAACTGAAGGCATGGGAGACAATGCCACATAATTGACCTATGGCAGGGGTGATACCATTAGCATATAAAAACCATTTAGGGAGGTAATTCAGTTAGGGCCAATGAATTAATGTTGATCGATAGTCACAATTCTTCCATCGTGAGGGAAAGATATCACATGAAAAAGAGTGGACACAATAGATTTCATGGAATAGACATAAACTTGCCCAAGGATTAAAGCAAAGTCCAAGGGGTCTTGGACTACCATGACATCAATAAAGATATTTTTCCCTCCCAAAGTTATAGGAAACTGAGGAAGGGTCCCTAAAGTTTGATTGGTTCTTCTGTTAAAAGCTAACAAATTCTGCGTAACCAACACAATCTGAGGACAACCCAAAGCTTGCGAGGAAATAGAGGACAAAATACTAATGGACGCACCCTCTTCTATCAACATCTGAGGAACGTCCCGACCACAAACTTGTACTATAATATGAAAAGGAATGTGAGAGGGGAGACGAGGTCCAGTTAGCAAACCTCAATAAAAAAGGATGGCCTCATTACTTGTAGGGGGTTTTGCGGAATAAAGAAGAATACCCCCTGACATGGTAGATTCTGTATCAACGAGAAAAACATGGGCATCATTGGGTTTATTCTCTAGTGGGAGAGTAGGATTGATCGATGACGAGATCAAATCGACCACTTGAGGTGCATTCTCCAAGGGGATAATGAGGTTGACGGGTAGAGAGGGATCGACCACTTGGGTTTCACTCTCTAATGGGAGAGTGGGATCAACCGAGGATGAAATCGGATCGACCACTTTATCAACTGGTTCAATGAAGGACGTGACCAAATTGACGACATGATCAACCGGATTGACCGACGAAGGGACCGGATTAATCATTCCATCAACTACATGTGGGTTGAGAGTAAGCTTGCGATAAGTAGCTGGAAATTGAGGCTAGGAAATAGTCATGTCTTCTAGTAATTTTGAGGCTTCATCCATACGAGAGAAAATGTGAGTTTGATAACTCCCTCCGCATAACATACACGAGAAGTTGACTCTACTTTTCTTCTTCCCAACGATATGTTGACTAGTTGATGGGGGGTCATCAACATGTTGTTCAGAGGCCGACAATGTGGACTGGAAAGGAGTTGTAGACCATGCTTCTATGACCTTGGATAGACTAGGGAAATCTTTAATAATATGGCTACCCTTACAAATCCTGCAAGGGTACTTGGGCTTATAGGTTGTTTGGGTAATCTTGGCATCATCAACACTCCCAACACAACTAACAGTAACTAGTTTCTTTCCAACATGTCTAGCAGTGGTTGGAATATTAGACCCTTGTTTATTTTTCTTCTTCTTAGTCTTCCTTTTCTTCTTCTTCTTATCCACTGGGTTACTATTTGTAGAGCTTTCACTCGGTGAAGAAGATGAAATGGAAGAGGACCTTGCAAGTGAATAAGGTGAAGAAGATCTTACTGGTGAAGAAGGTGAAGTATCAACATGAGGTTGATGTTCTTGGAGGGAAGTGATTACAACAGAAGCATTAGTTGCATTCGAGATCACCTGAGTGGAAAACAACCATATCGGTAATCCAATTATGAGACCTGGAAGGCTCAAAGTAGTGATGTGAGGAGCACCAATGTTTCTGTAAGAAGGAAAAACAAAAGGTTCCTCTAGAAAATGAGTACCCTCATTGGTCATTCTGTGAAGTGATGCCATTAAAAAAAAAACCAACCTAGAGTCCTCTAGGGAAGACAAACACATGCTAAAAATATAGGAAGCAAACAAGCAAACAAAACCTTCTTACAATGAACACACTAGTTGGTGATGAAATCTAGTATGGTCGCCAATTTTTTTATCGTGCTAATTGTTAAGTGTGGACACAAATTAGTCCCCCTAGCTTCACTATGAAACTAGAAAAAAACAAGAAAATACACTACTCTTTCCTTAGATTTCAATTATAAAATGAGAAATGGATCTAGAAAATACCTTTTAAATATCGAAGATCCGACTTCACCAATGCAATCCAAGCTCTGTAGCGAGGCTTATGGAGAAACATCTGCAAATAAACACAAGACAACAAAGACAAGAATAACATAGTCTATTTGATATGAAACTATGTATGTGATCAAGGAATCATACAATATGAACAAATAACATTCATATAGGAAAGAAAAGTATATATGTATTAAAGAATATGGAATAAAGATACAACCAGATGCCTTGATATTGTCAGGTTCCTTCCAAAAGTCCCTTTCTTCCCACACACTTCTTGCTCCCTGGATTTTGAGACCATGGATCTGATAGCTACTCACAATATATCTTGACAAAGAAAATCTCAAAGCCAACATACAAGTTCCAAAAAATCCAAGTTGAAAAACTCAATAACAAGCCAATATAACTTTCTCCATGAGAGCTCCTCTCCTTTTATAAGCTGAAGAGGATAAGGTAAGGAGGTTAGGATGATCCCACTAAATCATGAAAGTGAGTAAGATCCAAACCATTTGGAGGCCACCTCACCATAGAAGCTTCTCCTTCTAGAAGCATCAAGAAGACGCTCGTTTTTTCCATGTACAGGAATTTCCACACCCTAGCTATAATGCAGCCTGTGGAAACTCCGCAATATAGCTTTAGAGCATGGTGTAGAAAGCAGGCATTGTCGCAGCCTGCGTATAGTGTAGCCTGTGGAAACTTCTGTAATAGGGTTTTTTAAAAAGGGAAATGCAACTTATTCTCTCAGGAAATGTTCTTCTCCCTTCTTTCTTTAGGAATTCAGGCCATTGACCCCTCTGAAGGAAATATATAGATTTACATCATTAATGGTCATAAGGGTCACACAAATAATGTGTAACATCCCTTGGTACATGCCCGCTTAGCCAAAGTAGTTACTGAAGTGACCAGAACTCCAGGAGTCTGGGAATTCGGGACTCTAGAGGATTTGGAGTGTAGCGTTATAGAGATACCCAAAAGGCCTGAAGTTTGGAACCACATGGCAAGCCTACGGGACTTCGGGATTTTGAGACTCCGGAAGGTCTCGTGCGTAGACAGTAAGTAGGCATTCAATGCTGAAGCACCGAATCCCTCTATAGTCGGTATGATGGATTTGTATTGAGCCCATTTTTGGGATCGGGCGGTGGATGGACTTCCATCATGGATGAAGGAACTTTGAGACAATACGTGTGAAGTGGATTCACGTGGACACCATGTGGCCCTCAACCAATGAACGCCCAAAGAACTTTGGGAATCCATAACTTGCAATCCAAAGCTTGGATTTGAGCCTGGTAGTAGTCATTAGAATGCTGCGGGTAAGTAGAAGAGGATGAATAGCTTGGACAAAGGAATTGAGATGTTAAGGAGAGCAAAATTTTGATGCCTCATCCCTAGGAAAGATACTCAGGGGTCGGGTGTGTTAAAAATTGGTATCAGAGCATGGTTACAAAACTTAGATTGCTTGGGATGATGGAAGACTTGCATAAAAACCATATTTAAAGGAATTTTAAGGGTGACACCCTATCTTACCTCTTTCCTAAAGAGTCTGGTTAAACTTTTACTGAAGAAAATAATGAAACTTTCTACTGTGTATGTGTATTTAATAAATATGAACTGTGTGTGGTTCATAAACTAATAGATTTCTGGCTAAAAGTAAGTGTTTTTTTACCACTCAAGCAATCATTAAATTGTGTGAAAACTACAAGTATAAAGGATGGTGACATGCCATGAAGTGGGGGATGACTCCCACAATAGAGATGAAGAATCTGACGAAAGAAGGGTGGTGGAAAACCCTCCAGGTCTGGCTAAAACTGTAAAGAGCCTCATGGATGAATTACAGAGTTTCAATGCCAAGAACGAAAGGTTGATAAAGGAGAAATAAAAACAAATGAAAATTAATGCAGTCTTGTTGTAGAGCTTATCCGATATACAGAGGCAACTGTAGTATGAACCCAGAACCAGTCAGGTGGACCGATGACATACGAAGATAAGTCAAATCCCACCTAAGATACAAAAATGTGGTCCCATAAGTGGCCACACTAAGAGGATTACCTCAAGGAAGTTCCAACTTCGAGGTAGGATACACTCATCGAGAGACTCCTCTAGAGAGGAAACTGGAAACTCCAAGGGATCTTCTAGTAGAAAAGCTAGCTCACATTCGCAAAGGAAAGGAAAGAAGCGAAAGCATTCCAAAAGTCATGATCCTGAAGAGTTCAAGAAATAAAAACCACCCTATTTCAATGGAGATATTGAGAAAGGGGAAGAGTAAGAAGCTTGGCTTCTTGGTTTAAAGAAGTACTTCAGATTCCATGACTACTCTGAAAACTTGAAGGCCCGAATAACCATCTTCAACTTGAATGGAAAGGCTTCCATTTGGTGGGAAGACCTTAGGAATGTGAAAGGAGTCCATGAGAAGGACTTGTCATGGAAATAGTTTGAGAAACACTTCAAGAAGAAGTATTTGTCATAGAAATACTTTGATGGGAAGACTAAGGAGTTCTATGAACTCGGGGTGGGAAAACTCACCATAGAGGAATATGTCAATAAATTCCTTGAGATGTTGAGGTATGTACCCTACATAAAGGATGAAAAGGTAAAAGTATGGCAATTTATTAGTGGGTTACCTCAGACCTACCAGGACAGGATTGAGTTTGACGAGCCAAAGACCTTATAAGACACTATCCAGAAGGCAAGTTATTGTTATGAACAGTTTGGGAGTCAGACAGAACCTCACGAGGACTGGAAGAAGAAGAGTAGTTCGAGATTCAAGAAGAAGGGGTTTAAATCCTCAAGATTTAAGAAATATGGGAAGGATTCTAAGATGAGCCTACCTACTATAAGTGTGTATCAAAAAAATTTCCCCTCCCAGAGTGGAAATAAACCTTTTGGAGAAACCCCAAGAAAGACCGATAACCCAAAGAAATAACCCTTGAAATGTTGGGGGTTGTGGAGAAGAACATCTACTGAGGGATTGTCAACATAGACAAAAAAATAATAGAAGAGTCTACAATATCCAAGAAACTACCACAATCAATGATGTGGCCAAGAGAATGCCATGGATTTATGCATCCTTGGATAATAAACAAGTCGACCACCAAGATTTAGTGGTGAAGATGGAAGGTATCATTGTCAACCATCTAGTTTCTATTTTAATTGACCCTGGTTCTAATTTGATTTATGTGGCCCCTCAGACTATTGATAATTGTAAAATGCAACCAGTTAGACATGTTAAGCCATGGTTGGTACAACTAGACACTAGAACCAAAAGAAAAGTACCAGAGGTCATACCATCTTGCCAATTCATTATGGATGGATTACCCACCCAAGCAACCCTTAACATACTTCCCCTAGGATCTTATGACCTATTGGTTAGTATGGACTGGTTAGCCACTTATAAAACCAAGTTGGAATATTACCATAAAACTTTGGAGTGTGAAAATGAATAAGGGAGAAAAATAACACTTCAAGGGATTCAGAGGCATGTCTTAGTGAGATGAATATCAACCCTTCAAATGAAAAATTATTGCAGAAAAGGGTGTCCTCTATATGCAATACGGGTGTTGGAATCTGTTGAGGATGAAAAACCAAACCTAGAGGACCACCCCATATTAAGAGAGTATAAAGACGTGTTTCTAGAAGAGGTATAGGGTCTACCTCCGAGAAGAGACATTGACTTCTCCATAGAACTTTCACCAGGAGCAGTGTCAGTGTCTAGAATGCCCTATAGGATGAGTACACTACAGCTATTTGAGCTCAAGCTAAAACTAAAGGAGATTATGGACAAAGGAGCACTCGTCTTTTTTGTGAAAAATAAATATGGCACACTTCCGCCGTGCATAGATTATAGACAACTCAATAAGACAACCATAAAAAACAAGTATCCCTTACCAATAATCGATGACTTGTTTGACCAATTAAGGGGTGCTTCCATTTTATCAAATATTGAATTAAGGTCTGGATACCATCAAGTCCAAATCAAGGATGAATACATCCACAAAACAACCTTCAAGACAAGATATGGTCACTATGAATTTGTGGTGGTGCCATTTGGATTAACCAATGCCCCACCACTTTTATGTGCTTGATGAATAATGTACTCAACAAATTCCTAGACAAATTTGTATTGGTTTTCATTGATGATATCCTAATATACTCCAAGAACATAGAGGAGCATGAAGAACATCTTAAATTAGTGCTTCATGTACTAAGAGAGCATCAACTCTACGCTAAGTTCAGAAAGTGTGACTTTTTCCAGAAACAAGTCCATTACTTAGGCCATGTTATTTCTGAAGAAGGAGTGGTTGTAGACCCTGATAAGATCAGATCTATCATGGAATGGCCTACCCCATAGGATGTATCTAATATCAGGTCCTTTATGGGCTTATGAGGATACTATAGAAGGTTCATAAAAGGATTTTCCAATATCGGTTCCCCAATCACTACCCTTCAAAAAAAGGGGGTTAAATTCACTTGGACATCAAAATGTGAAGAAATATTTCAAGAACTGAAATACCTTCTCACCCATACACCCGTGCTAAATATTGCAGACCCTCATGATGACTTTCTCATGTGTACATATGCCTGTAAGGAAGGACTCAGGGGATTCCTTATGCAAGAAGGGCGTGTAATTTGCTATGAATCTAGAAAATTGAATGAGCATGAAATCAATTACATGACCCATGATCTAGAGTTGGCTGCCATAGTGAATGCTTTAAAAATGTGGAGGCATTACCTCATGGGTAGGATATTTTTACTTATGATAGACCATTGTGGGTTGAGGGACATGTTTGATCAATCGAAAATCAATGCTATACAAGCTAGGTGGATGGATCTCCTTAGTGAGTTTGATTTTGAAATCAAACATATCAAAGGAAAGAAAAATAGGGTGGTTGATGCCCTTAGCAGAACTGTGAAAATTATTCACCTGGCAGTGGTAAGCACCTGTGAAACATATGTTAGGGAGAGAGTCAGGAATGCACAAGAAACAGATGTATTTTTAAATACCATGATGTCATACCTAAAGCAAGAGCCCACATGGATAAAGTATGAAGGCTATCAGATGCTTGATGAAGCCCTGCTGACCTACAGAAACAAATTGTATATTCCAAGTTGTGAAGAATTGAAGAGGTTCATAATGGATGAACTACACAAGAGACCATATTCTGGTCATCCAAGTTATCAAAAAATGATCACGGCCGCTAGGAAACAATTCTATTGGCCTGGATTGAAAAAGGACGTAGTTGACTATCTAGCTAAGTGTCTAGAATGCTAGCAAGTCAAGCAAGAACACCAGCACCTAGCAGGGTTGTTACGACCTCTACCAATTACAGAATGGAAATGGGAAACCATCTCCATGGATTTCATCACCGGATTACCAAAATCAGCCAAAAAGAATGATGCCATCATGGTAGTGGTGGAGAAATTGAGCAAGTCTTCTCACTTCGTTCTGGTCAAGTCAACTTGCAAGGCAATAGATATTTCCAACATATTCATGAAGGATATATTCATGCGACATGGAATGCCTAGGGATATTATGTCTGACAGAGACACATAATTTACTTCAAGCTTTTGGAAATCCTTAATGGCTAGTTTTGAGACTAAATTGTTGTTTAGCACAACCTATCACCCTTAAATAGATGGACAGATAGAAAGAGTGAACCAAATATTAGAAGAAATTTTAAGGATGCACGTAATGCATCAGCCTAAAAAGTGGGAAGACTACCTACCATGGGTAGAATTTTCTTACAACAATGGTTATCAAGAGTCATTGAAGATGAGCCCTTTTGAAGCCCTCTATGATAGACAGTGCAAGATTCCAATTAGTTGGAGTAATCCAATGGATAGAATCACAATCGGATACGACATGATGAAAGAAATGGAACAACAAGTAATTCAGATTAAGAAAAATCTGAAAACTGCTCAGGATAGACAAAAGAGTTACACCGACAGAAAGAGAACTCCCAGAGAGTTCAAGACATGAGACCATGTCTATCTTAGAATTAGACCCAGGAAGAGTTCCTTGAGAATGGGAGCTTATGCCAAGTTGGCACCTCGGTATTGTGGACCCTTTTAAATCTTAGATAGAGTGGGACATGTAGCCTATAGGCAAGCACTCCCTGCCACAGTGAAGACACATAATGTTTTCCACGTTTCATTATTGAAGAAATGTGTACACGATTCTTATCATATAATTGAATGGTCTATGATTTAGGTGGAGCCAGAGGGAGAATTCCTGCCAGAAACTCAATGCATACAAGACAGGAATGAAACCTCACTCAGAAACAAAACCATTTCATAGGTCAAGGTGCAGTGGAAACACTTTGGCCCATATGAGGCTATGTGGGAAATGGAGAATGCCATGAAATAGGCATATCCATTTTTATTTACTTTTGTATATATAGAGCACATTGACAGATAGAACATCGAGGACGATGTTCCTTTAAGGGGGAGGGGATTGTAACACCCCTGTTTCCCCCAGTTTGTAAATATAACTATATTTTCCAAGAGACTATGGAAAACTCGATATGTGTGAGTGTTTGATTTGATGAACCTTTGTATAAAAGGTCAATGAATGTAATTTATGTTATTAATGGAAAATGGATAAGTGTTGCATAACTGTTGAAAGGGGGTTTTCTAAGATAAACCATGGATGTTATGAAAGAGATGGTGAGGGGAACCAGGAATGGTTGAGATAACCCCCACCAAACCAATACCTTATTGGATTTAATTTCCCAGGACCAGAATAACCCTCTGACCCAAGAATGAATTACATTCAGGCTGGTAGGTGGGAAGAACTATTCAAGAGTTAATGAGGGGATGGGTCAGAGCGCTCATCTGTAAGGCTTTCAGGCCTGACCACGGACTGGGAATTCAAGCCACACACAATCTTGCCGAGGAAGGAAAGAAAGGAAGGTGTGGTGGGAAGAGAAAGGGATGCAAAGAGAAGAGAGACTAAGATCTCAAGTTCAAGGAATAATTGAGAAATGAACATGTTCTAGATGCAGGATGTGTTTAGAAGGGTTATGATACAAGATGATAAATGAGGGTGCTGAGTGACTGAGGAAGTACTCAGGCAGGCCTCCTTGCTTGGTATAGAGAGAACATGTTGCGAATATCGTGTGGGAGGAGGAGAGTAACCTTTGTCCCTGACTGTTGCTGAGCCGGAAGAAATAATTATGTCTCATAGCATTATAGTCTAGCTCGGGGGTGGCCAGTGGTAAATCAATTAGGAGTGACTGAGCCTATGGTTGGGTGGAAACACACACCCCTTTTAGCAGTCACATCATGTTATCTGGTTCTGATAAGTGTTTTCATACTCTATGCATTGAATTGGAATAATGGATGAATGCATGTATGTATACATCTAATAATGGTTTATGTATTGAATGATCAAGTTATGTGTATGCATTTATATTCTTGTGAACTTATGCTTCTGATTGATTGTCTGTATGCCCCAACTTAGCCTTTGAGGTGTCATGGGACGTAAACCTGTAGGATGACCGAGATAGAAAGTATTGCATCCATCTGGTCCTGTCCGTCTGAAGAGGATATATTCTTCAGACTCCTTGATGTGCGATCGTGATATCATTCCCAAGTCCTTAGCAAGTTCCCGACGAAGGAAATTGTGCTTAACTCACGAGAATTAGAAGGACCCATGTGACCAAGATATAGGATCCCTATGCTAAGCCTAAGGGAGACAAGTCCTTATGGTTTCAAAGCTCCGAAAGTCCGGGACTTCGGAGTATTGTCGGCCATTTGGATCTATCTAGTGATTAATAATCACTCGATTTTCATAAAAATCAAGTGTTTCCACTGCTTGCACTGGTCAATTTTACATAAGGGATAAATCCCTCTATCACACTCGTCGACGAATAGCCGAAAGGCTCTTAAATAAATTGTTTTTAGCCATTAAACCATTTCAGCAAATGGTCTCTTTCTCCCTACTGTGAGTACAAATTTGGAGGTTAGCAGCTACTCCTTCTACTCCTCTAATCGAAATACTTGTCTCATTTATCGAGTTACACTTACCTGTAAGGTTGACTAGCGTTGGGCGGTTTCCCTAGTGGTTAGATGAAGCTATCTTACCAACTAAACCGAGTCCAACTCCCCATCGCTAAGTAGCACGAGCCACCGATCGATAATGTTTGGGAGTTCCCTCAATCGTTGTATCTACACTGAGGTGACTTTGACGGAGTACCACTTCGGGAGAATGGTGATTCCAGAGCATCAAACTCCCCGAATGCCAAAGTTACAAAGTAAAAGAGAGCCATAGATTTGGGGGAGATCGTTAGGAGACCCGCCTACCATCCGATCATTTAAGTGGAGGGACCCGCACATGGTACTTCAGAGAATTCCTTCTTTTGGAGAATTGAATGGTAGTGAAGCTAAAAAATCCCAAAGGTTGGAGCTACGAAGTGACCAGGATTGTGGATCTAAGGAACCTTCGAGATCCTTCTCAGTCATTGACATACAGGGGACATGTGGCGTTATATCTTTTAGTCCGGGGACTGGGCACTCCGGGGAATTTGAGGAGTGGTGTGTCGATAAGCTTCGAAGCCCGAAGTAACGAGAGTCGTCGATTAGAGGACACTTTGGGACTTTTCCTAATCGTCATATCTAGGATGTGGTCAGCCTGACGCTGACCAAATCTGGGATAAAAGAGGAGTTTGCATCGCAACACTCTCGAAGGCCGGAGTCGCAAAGTAACAATATCTGTATATATATGGATTTACGTGGTTGAATCTCGACTGTGAGATCTGAGAAGTGTTAGAAGGTTGTCAGTCTAGTGTGATATGGAAAATCGATGTCACCAGGGTGACGTGGACCCACGATCGATGTGCCATGTGTCAGCTCAATTTGTGATTTTCGTAGACCCTATATGTTATTGGAACATGACACGTGTCTCCCCAAGGCCTTCTACGTGCCCCTAGTACGTTCCCTCCTAGCCAAAGTAGTTGGTTAAGTGACAAAAACTCTGGGATTTCGGGACTTCGGAACTTTAGAGGATTTGGGGCATAGCATTATAGAGAGAACCAAAAGGCCCGAAGGTCAAAACCACGTGGCAAGCCTACGAGACTTCATGAGTTTGGGACTCTGGAAGGTCTCATGCGTAGAGAGTGAGGCATTCAACGCCGAATCACCAGAGCGTTGAATCCCTCTACATTCGGTATGATAGATTTGTATTGAGTCCAGTTGTGGGATCAAACGGTGGATGGACTTCCACCATGGATGAAGGAACTTGGAGACAATACGTGTGAGGTGGATTCACGTGGATGCCATGTGGCCCTCAACCAATGAACTCCCAAAGAAATTTGGGAAGCCATAACTTGTAACCCAAATCTTGGATTTGAGCCTGGTAGCAGTCATTAAAATTCTATGGACAAGTAGAATAGGATGAAGATCACAGACATAGGACTTGAGATGTTAAGGAGAGTGAAATTTGGATGCCCCATCCCTAGGAAAGATACTCAGGGGTCGGGTGTGTTACAATTGATATTTGATCTGGTTGTGTGAGTGGTAATTGAAGGTGTTCATCCTATGTTGTAATAATTGTGTTGTCGAAAAATAAACCCTATCCTCTATAGCATAAGAAATGAAATGTTAAGATATTTAAACACTTAGGATTTAGGTAAGATCAACTTGATATGATTTGTATTTATGTAAATGTGTGTTTATTTAGTATGCATTAGTATTCCTTTGTAGTTATTTAATCAAATGGTCACGATATGTTCTAGAAATAAAGGGACATGATGGCTCATATTATCCTCGATGCTAATGACTATTGATTCATGGATTAACACCTGATCAGTCCATGATCTCTATTTAAATAGCATGGAGGTTCATATGTTTAAGATTGTTTGTGAGAAACTCTTATGTAAAAATTTTCTTTTGCATCAATATATTAGGTCAAGTAGCCACATTGGTGGGGGTCGTTGAATGTTTCCCGGTTAGAGGGTTTTAACCATGTAAAATAATTGATGTACTGATATTTAATATGTTTGTGTGAATATTTGTTTAATATGTTCATCCTATCTGTAAATATCATGTTTTATCGAACATGGTATCAAATCCCATTTGAATACCTCTCATTGTTGATTGAGATCTTGAATCTATGTCACTACATGCATCAAAATATTTATTTGTTCTATTATTTTTGTACATTTATGGGCTGAGCGTGTTGTTCCATTGTATCAAGAGCATTTCTTTTAGTTGGAAACACTTTCTGATTCACTTGAAAAGGTTTTTGTTTTCCCAAGATATAACCATTTTTGTCAAAGCCATAGGTATAAAGTTTGATTACACCTTTTTAAGTGTTTTTATTAAGTTAATATTTCGGTTTTACTTCTTTTATTCTCACTTTGCTACTCTTTTTAGTCTGCATATGCTCTCTACGATATCGACAAATTATAAACATAGAAGCAAGTGTTTTCTTTTCCACGTATGCTCTTTTCTTTGCACTATATGCAAGCTCATCAAATTAGAAATGGAGAGAAAACTTTCATTTTCCAAGCAAGCTAACTGAGATCTAACCCCATTATTGTAAAGTTTCAAAAAAATATTCTTTGAAAGTTTGCTTTTTTTTTGTATGGTTGTGTTGGTATCCTTTTGTATTTGACTCATACCCATCCTAATATTTCCTTTGTTGTTGGTCTTGTTTCCTAGCATATGCAAACACCTCATGAGAGCCATTGTAAATTAACAAAAAATATACTTTGATATATCCAAGGTATAGTTTAGTTTGGGACTCCATTACAATTAATGGGGTACTCCTTTGTTGGTTGGTTTCATTGATTTTTATTGGGTTAATGACCCTGCTAATCAAAATTATACCACAAGTTATATTTTCAATATTGGTTCTTGAACTGTCACTTAGGCTTGTAAGAGACAACATGCTCTTTCTCTTTCTTCAACAAAAGTAGAGTGTCAAGCAAATGTTAAAGAATTTCAAGAATCTTTGTGGTTTTGATGGATCCTTTCGAAGGTAGCAACATATGACCACCCTCTGGTGTGAAAATTATAGTGTCATCAAGCTCACCAAATATCCAATTCAACATTAGTCCAAAAAACACATTGGGTTACAAATGCACTTAATCATAAATCTCATTCATTTATTGAATTTCTCTTTTTAGCTACAAATTATCAAGTTGCAAATAAATTCACGAAGTCTCTTACATAAGCAAAGTTTTTCAAAATTTGATCTATGTTAGGATTTCTTAAAGTTTTCATTAAAGGGTGATAGACTCTAATGCCTCCTTCCTTCTCCTATTGTGTCACCTTTGTAAATCCTTCAATTCTATCCCAAGTTGTCCTTAAGGGGGGATGTTAGGATATTTAGACACTTAGGAGTTATTTAAGATCAACTTGGTCTAATGTTTCTTTAGGTAAAAACATGTTTATTTAGTATGCATTTGTAGTTATGTAATCCAACAGTAACAATATGTTCTAGACATAAAGTGATCCAACAAATCATATTCTCCTTGATACTAGTGGTTATTGATCCATGGATTAACACTTGATCGGTCCATGATTTGTATTTAAAGAGTGCAGAGGGTCATTTGCTAAAGATCGATTGTGAGAAACTCTTATGCACCATTTTTTTCTTTTGGATTAATATATTGCCTCAAGTGACCGCATTGGATGGGGAGATGGACTATTTCCCTCTTAGGGGATTTGAACAATGTAAAAAAAATAGTGTAATGATATTTGATCTGGTTGTGTGAGAGGTTTCCTAAGATGTTCATCCTGTGTGGAAATACTCTGTTTTGTAGAACATGAAATTCCTATATAATTTGAAATATCAATAATTTTACCATTCCTTCTATGTAGTAATACTTAGACAGGAGTAGTACTCCAACCATAGTTTAAAAAAAAATTATTGGTCTTTCCAGCACCATCAAGGAAGACCTATCTCAAAATACTCCTTGTGTGATGTTAATTGTGTTCATATAAATCTCTAGTAACTTTTTTTATGGAACTAGCCTTCTTATTGTTTGTGACCTATCTCAATAAAGTCCTTGCAAGGAGCTAATCACATTGGTATAATTCTTAAATAATACTTCTAGTGGACCTAAAGGCCCCATGGTGGACATTAGGAACTCTACCATGGATACTAGGATTGTTGAGTTTGACACCAAGATTAATAACATCAACTCCACTATCCAGGAATAGGGTACCAAGATCTCTAAAATCAGCTCCAACATCTACACCCTAAACAATCAAATTGATCCAATCATAGACATGAAAAAACAATGCAATCAATGATAAAAACTCATCTCTTACCCCATGAGACCAATTGGAAAGAGTAGAAATAGGATCCACCAAGTGAGGAATCCTCCAAGGATTGTGTACATCACAATAGATCACCTTTTTTTGATAATTAGATGTGGAACAAATACCCTAAAGTAGATCTAAACAACTTTGATGGTTTTGACTCAACTAGGTGGGTTACCCAAATGGATCACTACTTTTTCCTCCAAGCTATATTTAATTACGTAATGCAAATTAGAGTGAGAGTGTTATACTTGGATAGAAAGCATTGACAATTATGGCAATGGCATAATAAATCCTATGGGGGTTAAATTGTCTGGACCTAGTTTGTCAAAGACATATATGAATTCTTTGAAACATACACTCTTTTGTTTGGGCATGTTGACCAAGTTACACTAAATTGACACCATGGAAAATTTTATGGCAATGTTTGACCAATTGGCATCTACATAGACGACACGACCAATACATTTAAAAAAAAATGTTTTATCAATGGTTTGAAGGAGGAGATTTGAGCACAAATCTTGATGGTTGATCCAATGAATTGGTTGGAGGCATCTCAATGCACTAGAGAATCCTAAGTGGTGTCCCATGCTCAAATAAAACCCCCCCATTTATTCCCCACCCCTGCACTTCTCTAGAATATACAATAACCCCCTCCACCTCTTATCTCTTACAAATCCAAAAGTTTACCTAGGAAGAAATTGTAGAATACCAATGCCTCAAGCTTTGTTATAATTGTGATGAAAGGTATTTCAAAGGGAATCAATGTAAAGAACATAAATTGTTTGAAATGGATGCATCCCACCAATATTGGTGAATACATTACTAATGATGACACTCTTGAGATAGATTTTTTGGAAAACACCCCTCTTTCTCATGAAGAAAATTCCCTAGATCCTCCTTGTGAGGAACCTCAAACTAGGCCTCCATGCTTTATCCAAAATTTTAGCTCCCTATACCCTGAAGTTGATTGGATACATCAAGCACTGAAAGGTGATTTTTTTTTTATTGATAACAACAACACCCACAATTTTATTCATAGGATAGTTGTTGAAGAAACCCATTGTTATGTAAATGCAATGCATAATTTTCAAATTATGATATCTAGTGGAGGTATGATGAAATATGATGTTAAGCATGAGGATGTGAAACTTCAAATGGGGGACTATCAACTCAAATATCAAATGCTTTCTATTGACATGGGAGGTTGTAAAGTAGTGCTTGACGCATAATGGTTATGCACTTTAGGTCATATTACCATGGATTTCAATGAATTATACATGAAATTCATTAAGGACAATCATTAAAATACACTCCATGGGCTCATGTTTGGCTTCCCTAAAATTATCAATGTTGACCATATGGAGAATTTGTTGAAGAAAGGCCACTCATTATTAGGGACCTAACCTCCCTAACCCCTCACATAGGTAGAATTATATATTTTCCATGTAATAAAGGCCAATATTAATAAGGCCTAGTAATAAGGAAGATTAAGTCAAATGTAAGAAGACCTAATAGAAGCTTCCACTTCTATAAGATATTCCTCTATATTGTTCTTTTTATAGATAGATTTAGTATAAATAGGATTCGAGGGCATTAAAAGTCTTGTCTTGAGAATTATTGTAATATAGCTTTGCTCTGCTGGAGGTTTACCCCTCGAAGAGGAAAGTGAACATTGTTTCCTATCAAGAAAAGGTATTATTTTTGTGTTGTGGTTTCATCTATTGTGTTGTTCCATTGCTATACTCTACAATATTTATCTTTTCAGCTATTATAATATGTAATATCCCTCAGCCGAACCCAATTGTAAATTTAATATAAGTGTACTTAAGCTGGTGAGTTGTTTTGACATCATTTGGTAATGCACGCCATGTGGCATAGTGCGCGCATGAACTGCACAGTAAAATGATGTAGTATGCACATTCCCGAATACCACGTGTATTAACTAAAGTGCACGCAGTATGGAGGACAGCGAGCCTTGTGTATATGATATGTGTAATAGGCTAGTGAGCTAGTTATTATAAGCTGGGATGCTTATGTTTTGGTATTAGGCCGGAATGCCTAGATGTCAAAGGCCAATGTACATATTTTGTGCATGACTCATGACTAATATAAAATACATCGTTGTGCGCAGACCAATCACGATAAAAGAGATGGGGGACTGAACTTCACCAGTTAGGGAAAGGGAGGGCCAAAATTCAAGGGAATATTATATTAATATTTCCTAAAGTATAAAGTATGGATAATTATTTTATCCTAAGTTCTAAAGTTGGGGACAAGTGGACCAAAGTAACTTCCGATATGACACGTGTCAAGTTGGGGACATGCATTCATATTGTGGGGGAATTAGCTCATTTTGTCACTTTTCACGGGGATTTCTTACAAGCAACTTGACCATCATTCTCACCATCACTTTCACAATGAGTTTCACAGTGATTCCTTCCTTCACTCACTTATCCAGTCAATGATTCCATGACCATTTTCACTCACACATTTCGTTATCCTTGAGACAACCATTTCACCATTTCTGAGCTTGTTCCCATAACCTTTTCCGGTTGGTATACCTGTTTAGCTTGGAGCGGGATTGAAGAAGTGGGTTGTTAGGCCCGTGAGCAATTCTCTGAGCCTGAGAATTGCTAGGGATTGATTCTTGAAGGTGCTAAACTGCAGCTACAATGCTTTGAGACTTCTGGTCTGACCTGTTGCTGAAGCCCTGGAAGGGAAGTGGGGCAGCCAAGGGACTGTTGAGTAGAGAAGGGGCACACTTCCTTGGGTGGGACAAGCATGTGGGGAATGAGTGTCTATAGGCTGTTAGTTGAGTGAGCACCTGAGATGGAGTCTTTCCTGTTGTCCATGAGCCTTAGCCTAGTTAGGAACCCTTTATCCGGGTGGAGTTCAGTCCCAGCTCGGGGGTGACTCACTGTTGAGAGTGATGAACAATGTAGTCTAAGGCTGGGAGGTTTGTGGATGGTCTGTACGCAGTTGGTGAAAATATTTCCAAGATAAGTACCAATCGTATGATAAAATGATATGTTGCATTGTTATTTACGTTCTTATGTTACAGTTTATCATATATGTGATTATAATTGCTTGTTTGTTTATGGGTATTTTCTTGTATATGCTGCATATCAGTGGTTATTGTTATTTCAGTATAAAGTCATATATTACATAATGTAATTGTTTGTTTATGTTTATATGTAAAGCTTCCGCAAGAGTACTGTATGTACGTGTTTAAGTTGCATGTAGTTTTAAGAGAAAGTTTATATGGCATAGCTCGGTCGATTACTAGGTATGTTATCGTATGTTCTGCAATAAGAGAACGAAAGTGTTCCCTAGAGTAGCATGGTCCGGTCTATATAAGGCTGGGGATGTTACCAATTGGTGTTAGAGCATGAGAGATTACTTTGGAGTGGCGACCCCAGCCTGTGGGTGGCCAGGGGAACGCTACATAATAGATCTAGTACCTTACAAGTGGTATCAAAGCACTTTCCTTGGTAGAAAATTGTGGGTTAGTTTTTTTCAGGGTATAGACGTATTCTAACATCTTAAAGCTAAAAATATTTATCATTCAACGCATAAATACGTGGCCAGGGAAACATACACACAGGAACTACAAGTGGTACTTAAGAACACATTGTTGTCCACCCTTATAACCCCTGTTGGTACCCCTTCGAGTGGTAGCGCATTAGACAACACCTGGATACATATCGACCTAGATTCCTGAAGCCCTCTGTGGATAAACCGATCGAATTCTTGACTATTATAGTTCCACCAAGAACAACACTCGAGAATATACTCTCTAGTACGCGAGTAGTCAGGTAGTACGACTAAGGGCATGGTCTAGCCTCCTTAGTTGGTGTCTTGAGATATTGGGTCGAGTACTACTGTTGGACCTCGCACATATATTAGAGAGCTATAGCACAAGGAAAACCCTTGTCTGTAGAAACCCTTGGGATAGAAAAAAAAATAGAACGGACAAGATCTCTTGTTGCACAACTTCACCCCCTGCATTCTAGTTGTGAAATTACTACACATTTTTTCATATTAATAATTTGGGCCTTTCAACACTGCAATGTTCTTTAGATCAGAGTATAACTTTGCATGAGTAAAAAAAAAAGGTATGGATCTTTCTTGCACCATTATTTCATCCCTATCCCATTATATTCCTCTCTTCTCCCTGATCGCACGCATACCTAACATTTTTCAACAATTTTTTTTTCATGGACGCAACCCCCTTCTGCCCCCCTTATCTGGGACTTATCCCATTGGATTCCCCTCATCGCCCTGATTGTCATGATACCCTTCACCCATAACCCATATTCTATGTGGTCCCACCTGTCCATTTCCCCCCTTCATCATGGCCCACACCCGTAGCCAAGACCTTGAATCCCACCTTAATTCCTTGTCCTCTGATTTCACAACGACCCAGCAGGAAGTGCGGAAACTCAGTGCCAATATTACCACCATCAATAAAAACATGAATTCCACCATCGAAACCTAAATGGAAACCATAAAACAAGACCTCTCTACCCAACTTGAATCCTTTGTTGGCCAGATTTGCGCCAAACTTAATATCATTGGAGACCTTACCTCATTTGATCCACCTTTGCAACCCGGAGGTGAAATTTCATCCAATTATGCCCAAAATTTTCAGGCCCATCACTTTCAGCGTGAACTATGCCTTCCACGTGTGGATGTGAACAAATTTTATGGATCATATACCACCAGATGGGTAACTCAAATTGAACATTATTTCTCTTTACATGACATTACAGATGAGTTGGCCAAACTCTGGTATGGTGTTCTCCATCTAGATCAAGAATGTTCGCAATGGTGGCAATGGATAAAAAATGCTCACCAAGGGTATGTGGCTTGGACACAATTTGTTGCATATATTTATGAAAACTTTGACAATGACACCCACCATTTAGGTCATTTGACAAAGTTGAAACAATCTGGCATAGTGGAAGACTTTATAGCTTCTTTTGAGCGATTGTGTTTTTGCACGGAGGGCATATCTGATGATTTTTTTTTAGAATGCTTTATCAATGGCCTCAAAGATGTGATATGTGCCCATGTCCTCATGGCTCACCCCCATAGTTGGGTGGATGATACTAAAAGAGCTAAGGAATCACAACAATTTGTCTCTTATCAAAATCGAAAACCCTCCTTTATTATTCAACCCAAACAAATCACTCCTACTCCTCCTTCCACTCCACTAAATATCCAAATATTGACCCAGGTAGAAATAAATGAACGCCAATTCAAGGGCCTTTGCTATAATTGTGATGAAAAATATTTTCATGGGCACAAGTGTAAGGAACAAAATATTTTTATGGTCATGTCTAAGGATGTTTCTGAAGAAGAGGTCAAGGCTCCCCATGTGGCCAAGTAACCTAAACCCATTTCCCTGACTCCATCCCCAAACCCACCAGAAGTTGAATTGGTCATTTACCTGAATGCTCTCACTGGCTTATCTGCTCCCCAAACCCTCAAGTTCATTGGTTGCATTAATCATAAGAATTTCATCATCCTCATTGATAGTGGAAACACCCATAACTTTATTCATCGCTACATTTCCCAAGAAACAAATTGCTATATCCGAAAAGTCAACAACATTCAAATCATGATTTCTAATTGTAATATACTAGATATAAAATGTATGTAGAACAAAAATAAAATGCTAGTAATGGCAGAATAACAACAATATAACCAGAACATTCACCACAATAACACTAAAATGATATAAGAATAACAACAGAAATATCACTTTGAATATGAAAGCAATGTTCACGGGCCTCTTCGATGGGGAAACCTCCAGTTGAGCAGATCTCTATGACAATAATATCCAAGATCGGGTTCTCATACCCTCGACTCCTTTTTTATACTAAAAAGAAGCATCTAGAGGAAGATCCTTCTAGAAGCGGAAGCTTCTATTAGGTCTTGTTACATCCGCCTTATTCTATTTTATTGAAATGCCTTATTAATATTGACCTTTATTACATCTGAATATATTTTTCTACCTATGTGCGGGTTAGGACCCTAACATGTCCGACCCCTTAAAAAAAACCTTGTCCTCAAGGCTTGAGATGAGGAAATTGTTGCAGAAGGGTAGCTGGTTCCCAAGTGGCGTCTGCTGGAGTTGTATCTTTCCACTGGACTAACACTTCCTTGATGGTTCTCTGACGTAGGTGACACTCACGGTGGTCCAAAAATGCTTCTGGTTGTAGCCAAATGGATCCTTCTTCAGCTAACTCTGGAAGGTTGGTTTGAATTTGGCACTTAGCTCCAATCACCTTCTTTAAGCATGAAACATGAA
>JZKD02S1955171.1:157309-185089 GCA_000966675.3 Picea glauca | reverse complement strand
AAACAGGATGTAGCTTCGAATGGCTGGGAAAAGCTAACTGATAGGAGACTTGTCCCACATGCTTGAGCACAGTATAAGGACCATAAAATTTGGGCGCTAGCTTCTAACAATGCTCAGCCTTGAGGGAAGTTTGCTTGTAAGGTTGCAATCGAATAAACATCTAATCCCCTTCTGCAAATTGACGTTCAGAGTGACCTTGATCTGCTTGTTGCTTCATGCGATTATGTGCCATGACCAAATTCTCTTTGAGGGTACGAAGAATAGCCTCTTGAGCTATAAGTGTTAGGTCAACCGCCTGGACCTTCGAGGCACCCGGTAAGTATGAGAGAACTGAAGGTGGGTCCTGTCCATATACTACTTCAAAAGGAGTCATGCATGTAGTTGTATGGTATGAAGTGTTGTACCACCATTCAGCTAGGGGTAACCATTGAGCCCACTGATTTTTCTTTTCCGAGGCAAAAAACCTCAAATATGTTTCCAAACACTTGTTGACAACTTCCCTTTGGCCATCAGTCTGGGGATGATAAGTTGTGCTGAGATGCAATTATGTGCCTTGTATCTTGAACAGTTCTTGCCAAAAATTGCTTGTGAAAGTTGGGTCACGATCAGAAACAATAGAGTGTGGCATGCCATGAATCTTGAAGACCTGATCCATGAAGATTTGAGCCACTGTGGACGTTGTAAACGGGTGTTGAAGGGCACAGAAATGAGCATAATTGGAAAGGCGATAAAAAACCACCATGATGATGGATTTATTTCCTGATTTGGGTAAGCCGGTAATAAAATCCATAGAGATATCCTTCCAAATAGCAGGTGTAATCGGGAGCGGTTGTAGTGTGCCCGACGATTTGACTGTTTCTCCCTTGTTGCGTTGACACACGTCACATTCAGCTACAAAATTATGAATGTCTTGTTTCATACCATCCTAGAAAAAGGAACGTTTGACCCTGTCATAGGTTTTGGTGAACCCGAAGTGCCCTGCTATGGGTATAGAATGAAGCTCAGAAAGCACCGTGGATTTAAGCTTTGATTGTTTAATTAAATACAAACGACCTTTGTATCAAAGTTCCTCATGGAGCCAAGAGTACCCTGGGGAAGCTGGAGCATTGGACTGCAATTGTTGGATCAACTGCGAAATTTTGGGATCTTGTAGCCATTCCTGGTGAACGGCTTGGAGCCAATCTAGTACAATGAATGAAAGAGAAAAAAGGGATCCTTCATCTTCATATTTTTGCGAAAGTGCATCTGCAACCACATTGTCTTTTCCTTTCTTATAAATGATCTCATAATCATATCCAAAGAGTTTAGTCACCCATTTTTGTTGTTCTAGGGAGGAAATCCATTGTTCCAAAAAATACTTGAGGCTTTGATGGTATGTCTTAATTTGGAACTGTTGCCCCAACAAATAAGGACGCCACTGATCCATAACATGTGGAATAGCCAACATTTCCTTTTCATAGATGGATTTTCCCAGATTTCTTTCAGATAGTTGTTTGCTGGTAAAGGCCAAAGGTCGACACTCTTCCATAAGGACAGTACCAATTCCTTTCCCTGAGGCATCACATTCCAACACAAATGTCTTTGTGAAATCGAGAAGGGCGAGGACTAGAGTGGTGCACATGGCCATATTCAAGGTTTGAAAAGATTAAGCAGCGGCTGGAGTCCAAGTGAAAGAGTTCTTTTTTAGGAGAGCAGTGAGAGGTGCTGGAATCTTCCCATAATTCTTAACAAACTTGTGATAATAACCTGTTAAGCCTAGAAATACAAGCAAGCTCCTAAGAGTCTTTGGGTGAGGCCAGTCTTGCATAGCTTCAATATTTTTAGGATCCACCCCGACGCCATCTTTGCCAACCAGATGACCCAAGTATTCTACTTCTGAGGCGCCAAAAGCACATTTAGACTATTTCAGGAAACATTGGTGCTGAGAGAGTAGATGGAGAACTCGATCCACATGAGAAAGATGGTATGTATGGGTTTTTCTATAGATGAGGATATCATCAAAGAAAACTAAGACAAAATGGCGGAGAAAAGGACAAAAGACATGATTCATGAGGCTTTGGAAGGTGGAGCGGGCATTACACAAGCCAAAGGGCATGACCAAAAACTCATAGTGGCCCTCATGAGTTCTAAAGGAAGTCTTGGGAATATCTTCCTCTTTCATAYGTATCTGGTGGTAGCCTGAACGAAGATCCAGTTTAGTGAAGAATTGGGTGCCACTCAATTCATCTAGGAGGTCATCAATGACAGGAATGGGGAATTTGTCTTTGATGGTAAGTTTGTTGAGGGCACGAAAGTCAGGACACATTTGCCAAGAACCTTCTTTCTTTAGTACCATGACCACATGAGACAAATAGGGGCTCGTACTAGGGTGGATAATGCCTGCTTAAGGAGTTCCTGGACCATTTTCTCAATTTCATTTTTTGGGGAAAAGGGGTGATGATACAGACGAATATTGGGAGGAAGGCTTCCTAGTACAAGGGAAATGGAATGATCATGAACACCACGGGAAGGAGGGAGGCCTTGGGGAGTGGAAAATACGAATTGATGTTTATAAAGGATGGCTTGGAGGTCTTGTGGTACCGAGGGTGTCTCTATTTCTTGTATGGCATGGAGTTGGGAGATAACACCAGAATGACCCTTTTTGAGCAGCTTTTCCATGCGATGGGAACTAATGATCTCAGGTGAACTGGCGGTGATGCCTTGGAACTTATATTGGTGGCCCTCCTGGTCGAATTGCATGGTTAAGTCTTTAAAATCCATGAGAATGGGACCCAAAGTCCTTAGCCAATCTGCACCTAACACAATGTCACAACCTCCCATGTCGATAGAAAACATATGGGATTTCAGGTGGTAGTCACCAATTTGGAGATGCACATTTTCACAACGCCCTCCACATTTCATGGAACCACCATTGGCAATCATGATTTGGAAATTATTGACGGCATGGATGTAGCAATGAGTTTCTTGGGCAATGCGGCGATGAATAAAATTATGGGTGCTGCCACTATCAACCAAAATGATGACCTTCTGATGCTTGATGTAGTTGATTAGCTTGAGGGTTTGGGGAGCGGAGAAGCCAGTGAGAGCATTAAGGGAAATGAATGGTTCTACTTCGGGAGGGTCTGAGGGAGAGGTTATGTCAGTGGATTCAGGTGAATCAAACATAGAGGGAGTTTCTTCATCTTCTTCCGAAATCTCCTCGGAGATGGCCATAAAAATGTTTTGTTCTTTACACTTGTGGCTCAGGAAATATTTGTCATCACAGTTATAACAAAGGCCTTTGAGTTGATGTTCAACCATTTCAACTCGGCTCAATTTTTGGATCTTTAGTGGAGCAAAGGGAGTAGTGGGATTTACTAGTTTAGGGCGAGGGATGAAAGAGGGTTTACGGTTTTGAGAAGATACAACCTATTGTTCTTCTTTATCTCTTTTGGTAGCCTCCACCCAACTCTCAGGCCGAGCCATGAGGAGATGGGCCCGAATTTCATCCTTGAGGTTGCTAATAAAGCACTCTCAGAAAAAGGCATCAGACATGCCCTATGTTCTAAAATCCAGGCACTCAAAGGCAGCTATAAAGTCTTCCACTATTCCTAATTGTTTCTTCTTTTTCAAACGGCCCAAATGGTTGGTGTCAGTGTCAAAGCATTCATAAATATCTACCACAAATTGTGTCCAAGCAATATACCCTTGAGGAGATTTTTTTCTCCATTGCCACCATTGCCAACGTTCTTGATCTAGATGGAGAACACCATACCAGAGTTTGGCCAAGTCATATGTAATGTTGTATAAAGAGAAGTAATGTTCCATTTGGGTTACCCAACCAGTGGGGTCTGAGCCATCAAATTTGGTCACATCCATCCATGGAAGACATAGGTCACGTTGAAAGTGATGGTTCTGCAAGGTATGGGAATGAGAGGAATGGTCACCTTTAGTATGTGGGGGTGAGGAAGAGGAAGGGTTATCTGTAGGGATATGCAGTTTGGTGCAGAGTGTCAAAAAGAATGATTCAAGTTGGGCGATGAGGTCTTGTTTGATTTTGCCCATTGAGGACTGTATGGTTGTATTGATGGCGGCAACATTGGCACTGAGTTGTTTCACTTCTTGTTGGGCCTCAATGAGACCAAATTGCAAGGTGTTGAAGCGAGCTTCCAAGTCTTGGCTACGAGTATGAGACATGAGGATGGGGGAACTAAAAAGGGGCGGGCAGGGTAAAACATTTTTTCACAAAAAATGACATGGATGAATGTGATAAGGGAGAAGAGATGAATCCAATGGAATAGGTCTGAAATAATGGTGAAAAAATTTCCAGAATCTTTATTTTTTATTTTTTTATTTTTTTTACGAAGTTATACTTTGGTTTGAAGAATACTGTAGAGAGTAAATGCCCAAATGCTTAACCATAAAGAAGTGTATTTACTTGGCAACCCGAACACAGTTTCACGACAATAGATCTTGTCTGTTTTAATTTGTTTATGTTTCTGTCCCCAAGGGTTAGGTATTCAAGGGTTCTACAGACAAGGGTTTGCCCTGTGCTATAGCTCTCTGATATACATGCGGGGTCCAATAGTAGTACTCGGCCCAATATCTCAGGGCACTAACTAAGGAGGATAGACCGTACCCTTAGCTGTACTACCCAGGTACTACAGAGTATCTTCCCGAGTGTTGTTCTTGGTGACACTATAACAGTCAGGCGGCCGATCGGTTTATCTAAAGAGGGCTTCAGGTAATCTAGGCCGATCCATACACAGGTGTTGTCTGATGTGCTACCACTCGAAGGGGTACCAATAGGGGTTACTCGTATTTCCTGCGTGTATGAATCCCTCAACTGCAGGTTTATGCGCGTAATGACAGATCTCTGTGGCTTAAATATGCTGGAATACGTCTCTACCCTAAAAAAAAAATTTAACCCACACTTTCTACTGAGAAAAGTGCTCTGATACCACTTGTAATATACCAGATATAAAATGTATGCAGAATAGAAATAAAATGCTAGTAATGACAGAATAACAACAACATAACCAGAACATTCACCACAATAACACTGAAATGATATAAGAATAACAATAGAAATAGCACTTTGAATCTAAAAGCAATGTTCACGGGCCTCTTCGAGGGGGAAACCTCTAGTTGAGTAAAGCTCTATTACAATAATATCCAAGCTAGAGTTCTCATACCCTCAACTCCTATTTATACTAAAAAGAAGCATCTAGAGGGAGATCCTTCTAGAAGTGGAATCTTCTATTAGGTCTTCTTACATCCACCTTATTCTATTTTATTGAAAGGCCTTATTAATATTGACCTTTATTACATATGAATATATTGTTCTACCTATGTGCAGGTTAGGACCCTAACACTAATGGTGGGTCCATGAAATGTGGGGGGAATTGTGAAAATGTGTGTCTCCAAATTGGTCAGTACCACATGAAATATCATATGTTTTCTATCAACATGGATGGTTGTGACATTTTATTGGGGGTTGAATGGTTAAGGACTCTTGGCCCCATTCTCATGGATTGTAAGGAATTAACCATGCAATTCAACCAGGAGGGCCAACAATATAAGTTCCAAGGAATCACAATAGGTTCACTTGAGATCATCGGTTCCCATTGCATGGAAAATCTCCTCAAAAAAGGTCATTCTGACACTATTGCACAACTCCATTCCATTCAAGCCACTGAGACACCCTTTGTGCCTCTCGACCTCCAATCCATCATCTCCAAACATCAAGTTTTTTTTTCCACTCCCTAGAGATTTTCTCCTTATCATGGTGTTCACAATCATTCCATTCCCCTTGTACCCAAAAACCTTCCTCCCAATGTTCATCCCTATCATCATCCCTTTTCCTAGAAAAATGAAATTAAGAAAATTGTTCAATAATTTCTCATTGCAGGTGTTATCCGTCCTAGTACTAGCCCCTATTCTTCTCCTATGGTCATAGTACTTAAGAAATAAGGATCTCGGTGCATGTGTCCTGACTTTTGTGCCCTCAACAAACTGACCATCAAAGACAAATTTCCCATTCCCGTCATTGATGATCTCTTGGATGAATTGAGTGGTTCCAAGTTCTTTAATAAACTTGATCTTCATTCTGGCTACCACCAAGTACGTATGAACGATGTAGACATTCCTAAGACCACATTTTGAACTCATGAGGGCCACTATGAGTTCTTGGTCATGTACTTTGGCTTGTGTAATTCTCCCTCCACTTTGCAAAGCCTCATGAATCATGTCTTCCATCCTTTTCTCCATCATTTTGTCTTAGTTTTCTTTGATGATATTCTCATTTATAGTAAAACTTGGACAAACCATATTGCTCATGTGGATTGAGTTCTTCAACTACTCTCTTAGCATTAACTTTTCCTCAAACAACCTAAATTTTCTTTTGGATCCTCGGAAGTCGAGTACTTGGGTCATATTGTTGGCAAGGCAGGTTTTAGGGCCAATCCTAAGAAGATTGAATCTATGCAGGATTGGCCTTGCCGTAGGACTCTCAAAAGCTTGCGTCGTTTTTTGGGTTTAAATAGCTATTTTCACAAGTTTTTTAAGAATTATGGAAAGATTGTGGTGCCTCTTACTACTCTCCTTAAAATAATTCTTTCACTTGGACTCCAACAACTGATCATTCCATTCAAGCCTTGAAGGTGGCTATGTGCACCACTCTGGTCATGGACCTCCCTGGATTCACAAAGACATTTGTCCTAGAATGTGAGGCTTCCATGAGAGGAATTGGAGTATTCCTTATGAAATATGGATGATCTTTGGCCTTTACCAACAAACAATTGTCAGAGAAAAATTTGGGCCAATCAATATATGAAAAAGAAATGTTGGGCTATTTTGCATGCAGTGGATCTATGGCTCCATTATCTATTGGGGAAACGATTCCAAATTAAGATATATCATCAGAGCCTCACGTATTTTCTAGAGAAACATCTTTCATCCCCAAAGCAACAAAAATGGGTGACTAAGCTCTTTGGATATGATTATGAGATCATTTACAAGAAATTCAAACACAATGTGGTTACTGACACTCTTTCTAGAAAATATGAAGATGAAGGGTCCCTCTTTTCCCTCTCCTTCATTGTACCAGATTGGATCCAAGTTGTTCGCTAGGAATGGCCGGAAGATTCCAAAATTTTGAGTTTGATCCAACAATTGCAAGCCAATTCTCTAGTTTCCCCAGGGTACCCTTGGAATAATGATGAGATTTTCTACAAAGGTCGTCTGCATTTAAGTAAAAAGTAGCAACTTAAATCCATGGTGCTTTCTGAGCTTCATGCTACACCCATAAATGGGTATTCAGGGTTTACCAAAACCTATGACAAGGTCAAACGTTCTTTTTTCTAGGATGGTATGAAACATGACATTCACACTTTTTTGGTAGGATGTGATGTTTTCCAATGAAACAAGTGAGAAATAGTAAAATCCTCGAGCACATTATAAACACTTCTGATACCACCTGTTATTTGGGGGGATATCTCTATGGATTTCATTGTTGGCTTACCTAAATCGGGAAATAAGTCGGTCATCAAGGTGGTAGTTGATCGTATTTCCAAGTATGTTCCTTTTTGTGCTCTCCAACACCCATTCACGACCTCCATTGTGGCTCAAATTTTCATGGATCATATCTTCAAGATTCATGCCATGCCTCATTCTATCGTTTTTGACAAAGATCCCACTTTCACCAACAATTTTTGTGTTAAGAACCAAATATCAAAATAACATAAAAACCTCAGAATAAGTAATCCACGCCTTGATGAAGAGAGAAATTCAGATAATAAGCCTCTTCGAGGAGGAAACCTTCTTATACATCACATGAATTCACAAATACAAGATGATTCCAAATGAAAAGGTATCCTTGATATATATAGGAGACTAGGAGGTACAATTACAACTAATGGACCCAAGCCAACATAAATAAAATAACAATACTAATGTATTATGCCCCAATTAAGGGGTAATGTGCCATGATTTAGGGCTTAACATGCCCCTCCCATTCATACAAGTGTTTTCCTCAATGCTTGAGTAGTTATGGATGCTTATGTATAATAGACTCATCTTCCCACATGGAATCTTCAATAGGTAGTTTCTTCCACTTAATGAGATAATCTGAAATTGCTCTATTCCTCGGCTGGTGAATTCTTGTGTTAGTGATAGTTCGAGGATCCAATGATTTTTCCTTCCTCACCAAGTTCTGGAAATATAGTTTGAAATGGGATCTTGTCACCTATAACTTTCTTTAATCATGAAACATGGAAAATTGGGTGTACTCGCGAAGATGCAAGAAGATCTATAGTACCAATATTTTGAAACACCTTATAAGGGCCATAGTACATCGGTGATAATTTATTATCCTTCTTAGATTGCTTGAGGGAAATTTGTTTGCATGGTTGTAGTATTAAAAATACCCAATCCCCTACTTCAAACATTCTTTCACTACAATGTTGATCTACTTGTTGTTTCATGTGATTATGTGCCATGGTCAGGTTTTCCTTTAAGAGTTGGAGAACTTGTTGTTGATGCTCGATTTCGTATTCCACTGCTTGAACCTTTAATTTTTCTTTTAGAGAAGAAGTGATGGATGGTCGGTGATATCCATAAAGCACCATAAATGGTGTCATTTTTGTTGCAGTATGAAAGGAAGTGTTATACCACCATTCTTCCAAGGGTAACCACTTGAACCATTGTGTTTGTTTATCAGAGACAAAGAAATTAAGGTAGCCTTCCAGACATTTTTTCACTATCTCAGTTTGTCCATCAGATTGAGGATGGTAATATGAGATATGAGCCAATTGAGTACCCAAACAAGAAAATATTTATGTCCAAAAATGTCCAGTGAAGATGGGATCTTTGTCACGTACAATAATCTTTGGGCTTCTATGTAGCTTTTGAACTATCTCCATGAATGTGGTAGCAACTGTACTGACTTTGAAAGGATGAGAGAGTGCAAAAATGTGTGCGTACTTTGTTAAGTCTATCAACAATCACCATGATGACACTCTTTCATTCATACTTTGATAACCCTGTGATGAAATCCATGGAAACCTCCTCCTAGTGATGACTTGGAATGGCTAATGGTTGTAATAGACCTAGGGTCTTAATTGTTTCCTCCTTATTTTTTCGGCAAACCAAACATCCTGGCACAAAACTTTGAACATTAGTTTTAAGGCCATCCCAAAACAATTCCCTCTTGACCCTGTGATAGGTTTTCAAAAATCTTGAGTGCCCTCCTACTGGAGATGTGTGCAATTCCAAAAGTACCTTTTGTTTGAGTTAGGAGTTCTTACATAAATATAAGTGATCTTTGTACCATAGTGAATCATTTTTCCATGTAAATGTATCAAATGCACGAGAATCCTGATGCAACCTTTGAATGGGAGTCCCCACTTCTTTGTCATTCTTCCATTGATCCCTTGATTATGTTATCCAATCAGGTTGGATGATATAGATAACACATAGAAATGCCTCAACATCTTCATCCTTTCTTGAGAGTGCATCTGCTAGAACATTTTTCTTCCCTTTTTTGTAGATGATTTCAAAGTCATAACCCAACATCTTGGTCACCCATTTTTTTTTCTGTTTTGAAGATAGTCTTTGTTCCAAGAAGTATTTAAGACTATCATGATCGGTTTTGACCTTGAAGTGACTACCTATTAGGTAAGGGCTCCATTGCTTCAATGCATGTAGTATTTCCATCATTTCCTTATCATAAATGGGCTTGTGTAAGTCCTTTCCCTTGAGTGGCAGACTTTCAAAAGAAAGGGGTCTTCCTTAGATTAGAATAACACCAATGCCATTTCCCGAGGCATCACATTCCACAATAATGTTTTTTTGTGAATTATGGTGTGGTGAAGACAAGGGCTTTGCACATTTCCTATTTAAGTTGTTCAAAATCTTGAGTTTTCTATGGATTCCATGGAAATGCATCCTTCTTAGTTAATGTGGTTAAAGGTGTTGTTATTCTTCCATAGTTCTGAACAAACTTGTCGCAGTAACCTGCCAAGCTCAAAAATCCTCTAAGATTCTTCAATGTTTTTGGAATAGGCTAGCCCATCATGGATTTAATATTGTTAGGGTCTACCTTGAAACCTTCATGATATACAATCTAACCCAAAAAATCTACCTCCTTCACCCCAGAGAAACATTTGGATGGTTTGTCATATAGTTGTTTCTCCTTTAGTAACTATAGCACCTTGTCAACATGTCAAACATGATCTTCCAAAGACTTGCTATATATTAGTATATCATCAAAAAATACTAACACAAATTTTCGAAGGAAGGGATGGAAAATGAAATTCATCAACCCTTGGAATGTGGAAGGTGTATTCGTAAGGCAAAAAGGCATGACCAAAAATTCATAATGGCCTTCATGAATTCTAAATGTTGTTTTTGGGATATCTTCTTCCTTCATTCTAATCTGATGATACCCTGGATGGAGATCCAACTTTTTGAAGTAGATTGATCCATGTAGTTCATATAACAATTCATCAATGACAGGAATGTGAAACTTATATTTAATGGTGATCTTGTTGATCTCTCTATAATATGGACACATAGACCATGAACCCTCTTTCTTGGGTACCATTACCACTGGTGCAGAGTAAGAACTTTGGATAGGTCTAATAATGCTAGCCTCTAACATTTATTCAACCATACGCTCAATTTCACTCTTTTGAGCATAAGGGTATTTGTAAGGTCTGATGTTAGGAGGACCACTCCCAGGAATTAAGTGAATAGCATGATCATGATCACAAGTGGGTGGAAGACCTTTGGGAATATATTCAAATACTTTGGAATGTTTATCAATGATCCCTTGGATATCTAGGGGAATAGATGGCTTATAAGTTTGAACATATAGTGAGCATAGTTGTACATTTACACCCTGATGCCCCTTTTTCAATAATTTTTTCATGGCATTAGAGCTTAACACCTTACTGGTTTTCCATGTGATACCCCTTAGCTCAATTTCCTTCCCTTCCAATGAAAATTTTATGAAAAGTTATTGAAAATTAAAATCCACTGTTCCCAATGATTGTAACCATTGGACCCCTAGTACGACATCAACAACACCCATGGGTATCGCAATCATTGGACTATTCATTACATATTCCCCCATAGTAAGATTGATCTTATAGAATTTTCTTGAGAAATTGATATTTTCTCCATTTGCAATCATTACTTGAAATGATGGATATATAAAGAAATTGAGAGCTTTGGCTAATTTACAATGAATGAAATTATGAGTATTACTAGAATCAATTAGCATTGTTACCCTTTTCTTTTGATATATCCTTCTATATTGAGGGTTTGAGGAGTGCTTATTCCAGCCAATGCATGACATGATATGGTGGGAATCATCTCTTCATAAGAAATTTCTTCTACATCTTCATCTTGAGATGGTGCTTGTTCTTATTCTTGTTTTTCTTCTTCTTCACAATCTACATAGAATAATTTCTTCTCACCACACTTATGTCCCTTACTATACTTGTTGTCACAATTAAAGTATAAACCTTTTCTTTTCTTTACTCCAATTGTTGATGTGTAAACCTTGTAGGTTGAGGTGGTTTAGAATAATGAACATTATTCTCTCGATAGATGTTAGGGGTGGTCCTTCTAGTAGCCATAGACATATTTTTACTTTCAACATTTCTCGCCACCCTGAATGCGTTCTCCAATGATTTGGGTTCCCAAAGGTGAATCTCATGTTGAATGTTATCCTTTAAAGTTCCTATGAAGACATCAATCATGTGCTCATCTGGAATACATATTACCTTTATATTCAATCTTTGGAAGTTCTCAATGTGCTCCATAATTGAACCCTTTTGCTTGAGATTTATCAATTGGATGAAGAAGGTATTGATCCTTGTATCCTCATAGTGTGCTATCATTTCTTCCGTGAAAATTGTGTAAGTGACAAGTGATTTGCGAGAAAAAATACATCAATACCACACAAAATGATTAGGTTCTAAATATAAGGATGAAATTCGTACCTTTTGTGTGTGTGGCACATCATGTAGATCAAATAATTTCTCCATCTAGAGTATCCATGTGATTGGATCATTGCCATAAAAATTCCTCGTATCGATATTAGGAAAGTGGTTGGTCTTCAACCCAAAGCTGGAGTTTCTCCAGTCTTGATTCATCTTCCTTGTGTCCTCATCATGAATTTCATGTGATACATTGTCACTTTCAGATGGCCTCTCTATTAGCAACTTTTTAAACCCTTCCATGATCTCCCATTTTAAGCCATCCATCTTAGTATCCATCATTGCTTCCATCTTAGCTTCAGTTGAATCTATCATCCTTTATAGTTCATCTTTTTTTACTACCTTATTTTGTAAGTAATCTATGACCTTGATCATTTCTTCACCTTCATCAAGAGTCCAAGTAGGATTTTTTGAGGGATTATTTGGTGTATAAGTTCCCTTTTTTGGTGGCATGTTGGCTAAGTATCACTGCAAGGTAGGAATTCGTAAGTGGCTTAGGCAGAGGTCCTCACAGACAAGGGAGTGTCAGGTGTTATAGATCTCTGATATACGTTTGGGGTACAACAATAGTACTCATAAAAATATCTTAGGGCAGTAACTAAGGAGGATTTACCATGCCCTTATCCACATTATCTTACTACCCATGTACTATATTGTGATCTCCTTGAGTGTTGTTCTTGGTGTACTATAGAAACAAGACGACCAATTGGTTTACTTGGTTGGTCTCAGGATTTTAGGGGATATCGCAATATACACCAGGTATGTGGAAGCTCAAATCCATAGTATTTATGTCTAATGCGCAACCATTCAAAAGGGGCCTTCCGATATACTCTAGGTATGTGGAAGAACCACATTGTCCCCGGGTTGTGGCATTGACAAGTAACGAAATCTCCTAAGTTTAGAGACCCATGAATACGTTTGTACCAAAAATCCCTAATATTATACCACATTTATGTGATACTCTTTTTATCCCACTTTATTTCACTTTTTGAATCACCACAATTGGATCTTCTAGTCAAAAGATATGCAAATTTCCAAAAAACAAAAATACCTTTTAAAACCCTAATTTGAATTTTGGAGACTGTTCTGCTAGCCGACCTTTATTATGTTGTAGCTATGCAATTTCGGCCATTATGAGTCTAAAATTTCGGTTTGAGGTATCCTGATGTGTCTTATTTCCAACCCCACAGGCTAGACCAAGATTGGATTCTCCAAGAGAATTGTATGATATCCTTCCCAAGATGTGTTGATTTTTTACTTTCATGAGAGTGGACTTGTATGGCCTTCTGTGTGTCACTGTATTCGCTTCAGAATTTGAAATTTGCACCAGAAAAACTTAGGTCCATACCATAAATAATGGAATAGGTCTCACTCAATTTATATTTCTGTAGCTTTATATATAACAGTTTCCACAAGAACACTTGTTTTAGACTGAAATTTGGACCAACCAAAAACCCTAATTTCCTCATAGAATAAATTTTAGAGTACAGAGAATAAAGGGATGAAATTGTACAAACGATACTTCACTATTCCTCCTTCGTATTGTTAAAATTTCATAACTTGAAACCAAGCCGGAAAAAATTGGGAGCAAAAATTCCAAGAAGACCTATTTCAGACTAGTTTCATGACTAGTCAAAAATCCTAACTTGAACATAATGTATCTACAAAAATATAACAAACCAAGATCTGAAATTTCGACCTAAGTTATCTCTATATGTCTCCTCTACACCATATAAATTAAAGATCCTAAAACCTTCCATAAAACAAGTTGTAGCAACAATTCCAAGAAGACTTGTTTTGAAGAAGCCAGTCCCGAGGATTGTCTAGCTTTGATACCAAATGTTAAGAACCAAATATCAAAATAGCATAAAAACCTCATAATAAGAAATCCACACCTTGAAAAAGAGATAAATTCACATAATAATCCTCCTTGAGGGGACAAACTCCTTATACATCACATGAATTCAAAAATACAAGATGATTCCAAATGAAAAGATCTCCTTGATATATATAGGAGACTAGGAGGTGCAATTACAAATAATGGACCCAAGCTGACATAAATAACATAAAAATACTAATGTAATATTCCCCAATTAAGGGGTAATGTTCCACGATTTATGGCTTAACATTTTGGGAAGAACTGTTCAATATCCAAGGCACACAATTGCATCTCAACACCGCCTATCATGCCCAGACTGATGGTCAAACTAAAGTTGTCAACAAGTGTTTGGAAACATATTTGAGGTGTTTTGCATCTAAACAGAAAAATCAGTGGGTTCAATGGTTACCCTTAGCTGAATGGTGGTACAACACTTCTTACCTTACATATACTCGCGTGACTCCTTTTGAAGCAGTATATGGATAGAAGCCACCTTTGGTTCTATCATACATGCAAGGTGTCTTAAAGGTCCAGGCAGTTGACCAAAATCTTAAAATTCAAGAGGCTATTCTATGTACCCTCAAAGAGAATCTGATCATGGCTCAGAAAAAAATTAAGAAAAAAGAAAATCAAGGTCGCTCTGAATGTCAATTTGCTAAAGGGGACCAGGTGTTTCTTCGACTGCAACCTTATAAGAAGACTTCACTAAAGTTGAGCATTGTCAGAAACTGGTGCCCAAATTTTATGGTCCTTATACAATTCTAAAACGTGTGGGACAGGTGGCCTATCATTTAGATTTTCCCAGTCATTCTAATCTCCATCCTATTTTTCATGTCTCATGCTTAAAGAAGGTGATTGGAACTAAGTGCCAAACTCAAACTAGTCTTCCCGAGTTGGATGAAGAAGGATCCATTTGGTTGTAGCCACAAGAAGTCTTGGACCAGCATGAGCGTCATCTCAGTTAGTGCACCATCAAGGAAGTATTAGTACAGTGGAAATATAAAACTCCAACCGATGCCACCTAGGAGTTGGCTACCATTCTGCAACAATTTCCTCATCTCAATCCTTGAGGACAAGGCTATTTTTTAAGGGTGAGAACATGTTAGGGACCTAACCTCCCTAACCCCTCATGTAGGTAGAATAATTTATTTTCCATGTAATAAAGGCCAATATCAATACGACCTAGTAATAAGGAAGAATAAGTCAAATGTAAGAAGACCTAATAGAAGCTTCCACTTCTATAAGATCTTCCTCTAGATTGTTCTTTTGATAGATAGATTTATTATAAATCTGAGTGGAGGGCATGATAAGTCTTGTCTTGAGAATTATTGTAATAGAGCTCTGCTCTAATGGAGGTTTACCCCTTGAAGAGGCAAGTGAACATTGTTTCCTATCAATAAAGGTATTATTTTGGTGTTGTGGTTTCATCTATTGTGTTCTTCTACTGTTATTCTCTGCAATATTTTTGTTTTCAACTATTATAGTAGATCGTGTACCTTACACTCATGCATTATTTCCCAACTAAATGCCAAGTTATGGAAAACTCCCAATAGGAATTTCACCCTGATTTGCAAGTGGTCTTGACCAAACATCAATAGGTATTGGAAACACCTCATGGCTTACCCCCTTCATGTGGAGAGCATGATCATTGTATCCCCTCGATTCAAGGCATTCAAGCACCCAATGCATATCCTTATAGGCACCCTTTTGCAAAAAAAATGAAAATGAAAATATTATTCTCCTAATACCAACCCTTACTCATCATCATTGATCACGGTACTAAACAAATAAGGAAATTGGCACATGTAACTTGATTTCAATGCTCTCAATAAGTTAACCATCAAATACAAATTTCCCATCCCAATTATCAATGATATTTTGGGATGACCTTCATTTCACTACATTGGACCTTTGATTAGGATACCACCAAATATGAATGAAGAAGTTGGACATTCATAAGACAAATTTATGTACACATGAATCCCATTATGAGTTTTTAATGATTCCCTTTGGGATCTGCAATGCTCCATCCACCTTTCGAAGCCTCACAAACAATTTTTTTCACCCCTTCTTACATAATTGTGTGCTTGTATTCTTTGATGATATTTTGATCTATAAATTTTTTTTGGAAGAACACATGGAGCATGTTGAGAAATCCCTGCAACTCCTTGAGGACAACCAATTTTTCCTTAAATGTTCCAAATACACTTTTGGTTCTTTAAAGGTTGAATACTTGGATTACATTGTTAGTAAAGACAAGGTGCACATGGATCCCAAGAAAATTGATGCTATGCAAGAATGGCCACACCCCAACACCCTAAAAACTTTATATGGTTTCTTAGGACTTACGATCCATTACAAGAAGTTTGTGAAGGATTATGGGAAAATTGAACCATCCTTAACTGCCCCGCTCAAAATAATGTTTCCTTTGTGTGGAATGAGGCCATTGAGTGGGAATTTTCATCTTTAAAGGATGCCATGTGTACTACATTTGTATTAGTTGCACCTAATTTCACTAAGACTTTTGAATTTGAATGTGATGCTTCTAGTAGATATCTTGGAGCTCTATTGATGTAAGAAGTGTGCCCCTTACCATTCATTAGTAAATAGTTGTATGAAAAAATGTTGAGCTAGTCCACCTATGAGAAATAGATGATGCCCATCCTTCATGCAATCATTTCTTGATGCTTGTATCTCAATGGGAGATGATTTTAGATCAAGACAAACTATCATACTTTTAAGTATTTTCTAGAAGTTACAAAGGTTTCCATCCCTCAAGAAACATTGGTAGCTCACTAAGATTCTTGGATATGATTATGAGATTGTATATAAGAAAGGTAAATAGAATGTGGTGGTTGATTCTTTGCCTAGGAAATATGAGGAGGATGGATTTATTTTTTATTTATCCTTACCCATATTAGATTGGTTCATTAAAGATCGACAAAAATGTTTAGCAAATTACATTGTGGTTCAACTCATTCAAAGAATTTAGGAGGACCCCAATCCCCCTAAGGGATATACTTAGCAATAAGATACCTTGTAGTATAAAGGGCACTTTTTTCTGGTACTAAATTCTACTTTAAAACAAAGGGTGTTAAAGGAGTTGCATTCATCACCTACTGCAAGTCACTTAGGATTTTAGAAAACATGTGAATGAGATAACCACTCTTTCTTTTGGGAAGACATGAAAATGGACACCCATATTTTTGTAGTTAAATGTGATTCCTACCAGGGTAGCAATGGTGGGATAGTGAAGCCTCCAAGGGTATTACAACCACTACTAATACCAACCACTATTTGGACTAACATTTCAATAGATTCAATAGTGGGCCTCTTGATGGCCAATCACAAATCGATCATTATGGTGGTAGTTAACCTCCTTTACAAATATGCTCACTTTTGTGCCTTAGTGCACCAATTTATGCCTTCCATAGTTGCTCAAGTTTTCATGGATTAGATTTTTAAGTTGAATAGCATTCCTATTTCCATTAGGTTAGATCATGATCCCAAATTCACCTGTGAATTTTGGTAGGAGTTGTTTAAAATGCGATACAAATAGTTGAAAATGAGCACAAATTGTCATCTCTAAATTGATGGTCAAACATAAGTGGTCAACAAGTTCTTAGAAACCTATTTGAGATTCCTTGCATGTGATAGGAAACACAAATGGGCATTGTGGCACCCCTTATAGAATGGTGGTATAATACCACTTATCATGGTGCTACCAAAATGTCACGATATGAAGCTATTTGTGGCCAAAAACCATCCTCGGTGGCTTCATATTTACCAAGCACATACAAGGTTCAAGAAGTGGATTGCACACTTAACACTAGAGTGGTCATTATCTACACACTTAAGGAAAATTTGGCCATGACTCATAATAGAATGAAGCAATAGGCTAACCAACATCACTTTGAGTGTTATTTTACATAAGGGGATCATGCTTTTCTTCATCTTTATTCCTATAAGCAAACCTCTCGCAAAGACAGAAGGCCACTAGAAGCTAAAATTGAAATTCTATGGACTCTATCAAATCCTCCAGTGCATTGGATAAGTTTCCTACATTGGACTCTTATTTCCTACTTTGGTTTTCCATATGTCATGCTTTAAGAATGTTGTGGATTTGAATTGCCAAGCTTAGACTATCCTTCCAAAACTTAAGGAAGAAGGATCTATTTGGATTTAACCATAAGTAACACTAGCCACTGGAGAGCACTAACTATGCTATCACACTATTTGAGAAGTCCTGATATAGTGGAAGGATATGCAATCAAAGATGCCACTTAGGAACCACCATCAATTTTACAACAATTTCCACACCTCCAGCCTTGAGGAAAACACTATTTTTGCATGGGGAGTGCACGTTAGGATCCTACTCTAACCTCCCTACTTTGGGGTACTTGATAGTTAGTCAATTATTGTACAAGGATATCTTCTTTGAATAAGACCCATTAGATAATTAGTGGGTAGTTACTTCATTTAAAAGGGTCTTCTTTATTAAATATGACCACTAGGTGGTTGGTTCTCATTAATGATTGGACCACAATTAGTTAGGGTTTTTCTAGTAATAAAATATTTATAGAGATAGAAGGCTATGCAATCTTTTGTCAAGGATTATTATTGTATTAGAGATTTTCTAAAAGGAGGTTTCCCCCTTGAAGAGGTCCATGAACATTTCCCTTTCTTTTGGAATTATTAGTGTAAGGGTTATATTCTGCATGTTTAATCTCATTATCTTTGGTATTTTCTTTTCTACACTTATATTTCTATAAATATTGTTCATATTCAATTGTTTATGTTGGTTAAGTACATTATAAAAACTCCAGGACATTGTCATAAAATTTAAATCAAGCCTTGCATGTTGAGGCATTGTTGACACAAGAAAATGGCCCATGTCAAATGCACATGCTTATCAAATGAAAGGGCCCAATCAAATATTTCTCCATTTAAATGAAAAGCCCTTTGGTTATGGACCAACTGTTGTAATATAGGATTTATGGGTTTAAAATGAAATGCAACTAGTATGTGATGCTAAAATATAATATGGAATCATCTTGGTTGAATTATTTCTTTTGGTGAACTTGTTAGATTGTGATATATATTGAGGTTGTAGTCAATCTACTCTTGTGTACATGTTAAGTAAATTATGTTAGATCATTGATTATATGGTTAGTCAATTTGATTATGAGATATGAAAGTTGATGTATTCTGATTGACTAGTTATGCCCATTGACTAGCCCAAGTACATGTTAGAGCATAATCCTAACTTACCTTGGTGTATTACTTGTCTTAGGCACCTAGACCTTGGTTAATGCATTCCAATGCATTTTTCCTCAATTGATTTGACTTTCTAGAGAGGGTAGGAGACACCTTCCTTGATTTTAAGGAGTTTTCCTTAAGTTTAGGGAGTTAACTTTGAGTTCTTTAGTTAGAACTCCACTTAATAACTCCTTTCCAACCTCCATACAAATTTTAAACACCTAAAGGAAGGAGAGCGCACTTCCTCCTCAAATCAAGGAAATTGTCCCTTGATTTTAGGGATTTACCCCCTTTCTTTAGTAAACTTGGATGTTTTTCATGTCAGTTATGGATAACTCGCACTTTTCAGCCTATCATTCGCATGTTAGGTGCGGGTTAACTATTTTAGAGGTTTAGGCACGTGCTTTAGCTATTTTTACACTACTTTAGTGGCAGTTTCTATTATTAGTGACAAGATCAATTCCTCTCTACATATTGGATTGATCTCATTGTAATTTTGAACATGTATTATGAATACATTCATTCTCGTGGAGTAAATTCTTCTCTATCTCTATCTTCTTTGTTTATTTGAAAATTCATTGGATTAGTATTATTTTTCTCATTGAATTCTAGATCTCTCAGGTCTCATAATTTTACATGGTTTTAGAGCCTCAGGGAATTTGAGGGAGAGGTATATTAGTTTTATTTGCAAGTGAAAGATCATCAAAGGAAGAAACAAAAATTAATGGATCAACACCTTCAGCACAATCATGTTGTCCTAACTCCATTCAACTACTTTGAATGGAAATTTGAGATCACCCTTGCTCTTCAAAGAAAAGGTCTCTACCAGATAACAATGGGTACGGAAGTTGAGCCAATGAATGTTGTGGAGAAGGAAAAGTATTTCAATCAAATGGATGAAGCCTTTGGGATGATATGTCTCTCCATATAAAGAGACTTGATGTTCCATGTCGACACTGCATCATACCCCGATGGGGTCTGGACCAAGTTGGAAGAGTTGTTTGGTAAACAGGATGAACTTCGAGCCTACAATTTGGAGAACGAGCTCATAGGTTTGAATCTGTCAAATTTTGATTCTTTGCAAGAGTATTTTACAAAATTTAAATATATTTTAGTTGATCTTAAATATTTCAAAGTAGTGAAAAAATATGAGCAACTCATCCTTTCCATTCTCTCAAAACTAGGTCCCAATTATTCAATTTTTGTTTCCTCATTTCATTCTTCAAAATTAACAACTTTGAAGTGGAAAATGTCCTCTTTAGATGATTTTATTGAAGCAATAACTCAAGAGAAGGAAAAAATAGTTTCCATGGGATCCATAAGGGTTCTAGAGATCATTCTCTTGCAGCAAACAAACCAATTAAACCGAATTTCAAAGATCGGAAAAAGGGGAAAGGCAAAATCCCCAAGGCTAGAAAAGAAAAGTTCTCGAAACCGGTGGATGAATCTTCTTCAGATCACAAAGGGAAGAAGAAAGATGAAATATATAAATGAAACTATTGTCAAAAAGGTTATCATCCTGAATATTATTGTATGAGGAAAACTATAGATGACATGACAAGGATGCTACAACAAAACAATCTCACAGTCCCGACAAATGCAAGGAAGAAGGATGAAGAAAAACCGATCGAAGGAAGAGGAAAGCCTCATGATGGTCATGCTTTGATGGCTGTCACATCCACCCCATCCACTTGGATCCTTGATTCAGGTTATTTGAATCATATGGCTGCAAAGAAAGAATCATTCTTGTCCATCGAAGAGTGCACATGACCTTCTATTCTCATGGGAGACGACACACTGGTTGAGGTATGTGGTAAAGGCATAGTTTCTTTGGAAGGGGGATATTTTGATAATGTGTTGCATGTCCCCTCGCTGTCCATGAAATTGATTTCCATATATCAGATCACACATTCAGGTTCTAGAAAAAAGTTCTAATTCTATTCGGATTCAGTGGAGATTTTGGACTTAAAAACAGGGTCCCGGGTAGCTCACGGTGTTGCATATCATCACTCTCGGTTGTATTCCTTCTCTCATTTCATTCCCAAATCTATATGTAATTTTTTTTTGAATAATACTAATGAAGAGAGAAGGTTATGGAATGATATATTTGGGCATCATAATTACAGGTAATTTCGAAGTGTGAAGTTCGAAGAGGGTCCACTACATGCAGTTTCAGATCAACTTGTCGGGGATGTTTTGGATGAAACAATTGAAGAGGGTTTTGATGCTCATTTGAGACCTTCAGATAATGATGATGAAAATGTATTTGGATCATATTTATAGGTTTATGAGAAGGTCATGGCTTCTCCGGATCCCCTACCAGTCTTGGCCAAAAAGACTTTGCATGATGCCGGTGAACTAGTTGGAAATCTGGCGGATCCGAGGAGGACTAGATCACAGTTTTTCGAGGGCCCCACTACCTTGGCTACCAAAAAGAAGTTGCTTCCCATAAATTTCTATATGTCACTTGAAACATATCCACATTCATATACAGAGGCCATGGGAAACCCCTTCTGGGAAGCTGCTATGGATGAGGAGTACAATGCTCTCATGGAGAACCAAACCTGGGATTTGGTTCCACTTCCGAAAGGAAGAAAGCTTGTTCGATGTAGATGGATATTTCAGAAAAATATGGATGCAAATGGTGAGATCAGTAAGTATAAATCTCGACTTGTTGTTAAAGGTTACTCTCAAGTACATGGAATTTATTATATCGAGACTTTTGCACTAGTTGCAAAAATGGACTCCATTAGGCTAGCTTTGTCCATTGCGGCTTCTCGACACTGGGAAGTCCATCACATGGATGTGAAGAGTGTTTTTCTTCACAGAGATATGAAGAAGGATATATATATGTATGGATCAACCACAGGGGTATGTTCATGATCGAGTGATTTCATTGCAGTACTTCCCCACTGAGCAGCAGGTTGCATAGATCTTCACCAAATCCTTCACTAAGAAGAAATTATTTGACTTGCGAGATCTTTTGGTTGTGGTAGAGACAAATAGGTAGACTCTCATAGTTTACTTAGCATTTTTAATGTCCTCTTTGTTTTTTTTTGGGGGGGGTTCCCATGAGGTTTTCCCTCTTTCCTCGTTTTATGAGGGATTCATTATTGTATTGAGTACCTAAAATGACCTAGTAGCCGGGACTCACATTTTCTTATTATGTCACTATAGTTAGGCTTAAGGGGGGGGTGTTATAGCATAATCCTAACTTCCCTTGGTGTATTACTTGTCTTAGGAACCTAGACCTTGGTTAATGCATTCCAAAGCATTTTTCCTCACTTGATTTGACTTTCTAGAGAGGGTAGGAGACACCTTCCTTGATTTTAGGGAGTTTTCCTTAAGTTTAGGGAGTTAACTTTGAGTTATTTAGTTAGAACTCCACTCAATAACTCCTTTCTAACATCCATGCAAATTTTAAACACCTAAAGGAAGGAGAGTGCACTTCCTCCTTAAATCAATGAAATTGTCCCTCGATTTTAGGGATTTACCCCTTTTCTTTAGTAAACTTGCATGTTTTTGCATGTGAGTTATGGATAACTCACACTTTTCAGCCTTTCATACTCATGTTAGGTGTGGGTTAACTATTTTAAAGGTTTAGGCATGTGCTTTAGCTATTTTTTCACTACTTTTAGTAGCAAATACTATTATTAGTGACAAGATCAATTCCTCTCTACATATTGGATTGATCTCATTGTAATTTCGAACATTTATTGTGAATACATTCATTCTTATGAAGTAAATTATTCTCTATCTTTCTCTTCTTTGTTTATTTTCAAATTCATTGGATTAGTATTATTTTTCTCATCGAATTCTAGATCTCTCGGGTCTCAGAATTTTACAATACAATAAGTTATTCAATTATGTAACTACTTACTCATTTGATTTCACTACATAAACTAGTGAGTTGTCTCTTAAATGGTTGGAGAGTTTGGAGATTGGATCCTAATACAAAGTGGTTAACCTTTTGATCCCATACTTATTACATTCCTTCTCTCACATCTTCTATGTTCTTTTGTATGTTTATATGCTTTTATTTGTGTTATGTTATTGGTTATGAATGTATAATTCCTTTATGGTCTAGACTAGTGTGCAACTAGTAACAAATGCTTAAAATACATTGTACTAATGTTTAGAATACACCATTGATTTTGCTGTCCATTCTACAAATTTGGGACAAAATTTGTACATCTTTAAGCAGTTCCATTCACATTGCAAATAAAAATGTTGAAATACAAAAACAAACCATTTTACAACACTTCTCCAGTGAAGATTGATGTTATGTTATGTTGTAAGTAAATGCACTCACTGAGTGAACTATTGAATGTCAAACAATCAAGTTCAGAGTACCAAATTTGAGATGTGTATACCTAGTTTTGGATCCATTTGTTTCATCCAAAAATTAATGAATATTAAAAAGTAAATTAGAATTTTTAACTTTTTTAATTGGCGAATTGATAATTGACATTAACATTAATTATACGACTATGTTGATTATTGTTACTATTTATATGATTAAACTGTGAGAATATGCATCCAGACCAACGTAAGATGCTCCCATACCCAAATGCTTTCAATCCAACAACACGTAGGGACAATAATTTGTCCAGAGTAGCTCAGGTTAATGAAATATATTTTGCTATATACATTGGTTTAATGGAATTTTCTAATATGCAAAGTCTATACCCAATTTGAGATGTGTATACCCAGTTTTGGATCCTTCCATATCATCCAAAAATTAATGAAAGTTAAAAATAAATTAGAACTTTTAACTTTTTTAATTATCGAATTGATAATTGAGTTTAACATTAATTATATGACTATGTTGATTATTGCTACTATCCATATGAGTAAATTGTGAGGATATATAGGTAGACCAATGTAAGATGGTCCCATACCCAAATGCTTTCAATCCAACAACATGCAGGACAACGCGCAGGGACATTAATCTTCCCAAAGAAATTCAGGTTAATGAAATATGTTTTGGTATGGTGAAAGATATTTTGGCATATGAAAGAATAATTATCTTGACAAGAAGATGGTGCACAAAAGTTTCAGTTTCGTGCATTGATAGTACCGATGCACTAATGCTACTCGTCGGTCCTTGTTTCTAGTAAAATCTTTTTAAGGACACAATAAATATATATTAGTGAATAATATCATATCGATGTGGTAAATAATCAATTATGGAAGGAAATAAACCAAAGAAGAGCTTGAAAATTACAAGGGAATATGAAATGCTATGGAAAAATAAGCTCTCTAGCAAGTTAAATCATGCAGAGGAAGTTTTCTAGCAAGTTCAATCCTACAAAAAACATCTGAGAAACCTCTCTATAATTCAACGTGGATAGTGTGTTAATTCAACGTCATTGTGAAGGATTGATAAGTTGTGGCAATGATGCATTTAACATGATTTTCGTGCTTTTTCATGAATGCACAGTGCCTACGAGTTATTAACTAAGTCTGTGATGCAGACACTTCCACTATGTTATGCCAACTCTCGTATAGCTTTGATCCTAATCAAATTTGAACCATTTAAATCCCTTAAATACTTGATCTGGTAGATGTTAATGGTGGATTGTGAAGTTATATTTTATACGCAATTTAAAAGATCATCCTTTTTAAAGATTCTTATCACTTTGTCACTTCCCAATTTACATGTAAAATGGGATTCTTAAGTTTTTTTTAAGGTCAAATTTGAATGAACGGTTCTTTGACGAACTAAAACTCTTTGGAAAGGCCCAAACAAGTTCAAATTTGATTGTTGGTTAGGAGCCACCCAATACTCTTTTTATAGATTACATAACGATAAAACTTGGTTAAAAGGTCATTTATAGGTTAACAGTCCTAGAAAGTCATTTATAATGAACAAAAATTATTGAACTGACTATGAATGGGTTTACACATGAAAACAGAAAATTTGTGTGCGGGGATAGCTCAGTTGGGAGAGCGTCAGACTGAAGATCTGAAGGTCGCGTGTTCGATCCACGCTCACCGCATTTACATTTTTTATTTTTGTTTTTGGTTCTACCATGCCTATTTTCAGACTGGTTGTCTACGACTCAAAATAATTCTGAGTATGGTGTTCATTGATTTTCATTTTAGGTTATGTGATAATATGGTATAGAGAAGTAGTGACGATTAAATTAAGTACAGTTATGCAAAACCAAAAAGAAAAGGATCCGTGGCGCAATGGTAGCGCGTCTGACTCCAGATCAGAAGGTTGCGTGTTCGATTCACGTCGGGTTCAAATGAAAAGTTTGACAGGCTCATTTATGAAATTTCACAACAACCAGCTCTGGTTCCGTTTCCTTTATGAACTGTTCTGGTTAAGTTTGTAGCCGACATGAAATCTTAAAAATGAAATAATTCAAGTTACCTCATGAGGGAAAAAAATGAACTAACGTAATGAGGAAAAAAGTGAAATAATACAAGGGAAAAAACATGAAATAATGAGGAAAATAATTTAACTGTTTAACTGCATTTTGGAAAATGCCTTATTTTATTTTTTAAGTAGTTTAATTTTTTAAGTAGTTTAATTGTTTTAAGTTTTGTTTTTTTATAATATTTTTTAATTTATTTCTAATTCAAAAATATAATTTGAATAACAGAAACTGTGATTTCTTACAGATTTATGATCAGATTTCAATAAAAATATTAAAATATTACTCAATTAGACTACCCAATTGATTATAATATGATTTGCTACATAATTAAATAATTGAATACCCACAACACAATAAAGTATTGGTGTTTTAATAGGTCCTATGTAAGTTCATAATACAATAAACAAATGAAAACATAATGATGTTAGATGTCAAATATTAAAAAAAATTATAATTTTGAAATGCAGAAAAATACTAGACATCCATCTTAACTTGAATCCTTTTAGCCGTGCAAGGCCTGCACTTTCGAATAAAAAAAATTGCCTCTTAATGGTTAATGAATCTAAAGTTAGTATGAATGGACATATTTTTTTCTCTCGCATTCTAAACTTAATTAAAGTATCGCCAAAGTTAAATGTCATTTATCCTACCCTCAAAGTCATTCATTTGCTATTAACAAACTATTCATCATATGCATGATTGTGGGCTCACTTCACAGACACCACGTGTTATGCCACCAACTTACCACTTGTCACCATTTGTGCACACTTGTCAACCTTATGATGTGTCCACGTGGTTGTTGTACAACACCTACTAGTGGTAGTCATACCACCCCCGCTTAAAGCTATGGTCGTTTATGGCTCAGATAAATGATATGTTTCCTTGTTTAAAAAGGACTATACATAATGAGTTGATGTTTGTGTTTCTTTTTAAGGTAGATGGATGGTGTGTATGAGAAGTGAGGTGTAATTTATAATTCAAGTTAAAAGAGGTGAATTATATAGGTGTGTAAGGTTGATAAATTAAAATTAAAAAAAAAAGGTGGAAATTTGATGTCTTTTATAAAACAAAAACATGTATTAATTACTTAGTGTTGATAAAAAATAAGATATAAACTAGTATATATTCATCTTTCTAACAAGAGTAATGAGGTGTAATTGAAGATGTGTCACAACTTTAAAATTAAATTTTGAAAATGAAGTTCATAAAATGTTTTTATTGAATAATAACAACAACAACAACAACAACCTCAAGAGCTAGTTTGATCATCAGATTGTTTTGTGCGAAAGTTTATGAAGGTTTCAATATTAAATTTAGTCCCTTGGGATTACCAACCATTATTTTGGTTGGAAGTTATTACTATCCTTCGTCTGGAAAATTGGGGAAGATAGTAAGAATTTGCAGGGGTGGCAAGGTCATGGCATCTTCGATTAGAACACCTAATAAGTAAGTAAGTGAGGGTCTCTCTCTATATAATGCTAATAAGCTAATTTGAAAAAGATGAGGTCCATAAAAATGATTTTTTTAAAAAGCAACCATTTTTCTATAAAAAAAAATTTGGGCATTGATATTTGCTTAGGAAATACAATTTATCTCATTCTCTATCCCATAAGTAAGAATGAGAGTGTTGGTTCCTTCCCAGCCCCACACTATATTCGCAAATCATAATTTTCTCACATGTACATATTCTAAGCTTCCTCATGAATTGAATCCTTGACCTTCAAAGAGAAAACAGATGTTCTTAATTGTTAAGTCCACTAAAACTCTACAATTTTAAAACCTAATCATAATAATAATAAATAATATATAATAATAAAATAAATCAATATAGTTTAATGTTAATTCCAATCTTTTAAACACTAATAAATTTGTACTTTGATTTTATTAATGAATAATAAATGTTAGATAAAAATAAATCTATACTAATTTAACTTATAAAAAGTTGTTTTTTTATAGTACTTTTTATACTTAAATAAAGTTAAAGTTAAATAAAATTATAGAAAAAATATATTTATAATACTTTCTATACTTAATAGGTTAAGGTGAAAATGTATCTATCCTATTGTATAAAGACAGATACAAAAAATTATCATAACCATATATAATTAATTTATCCAACAACTTAAGTGTTTTTCTTAATTTATGCACATGACAATAAACAAAAGCACATAATAAGGTCAAATTCAAAGCCAACACACCCAATTAAGATAAACAAAAGCACATAATAAGGTCAAATTCAAAGCCAACACACCCAATTAAGATAAACAAA
>JZKD02S1955171.1:137999-156607 GCA_000966675.3 Picea glauca | reverse complement strand
CCCATTCATTATTATGTTTCCCTTTTACGAGAACGTAACTTAAATTAGTATTATATTTTTATTATTAACTATTAATTTAATACTTAATTAATTAATGAATTAACTAATAATTAAATCATTCATTAACCCTCATGAACATTATTTAATAATATCCAATTAGAAATGTTACTTTAAAATATAAATACAGTTTAGTTAATCTTTTAGGATTATTATTAAATTAATTATGCTTAATAATTAAGGGTCGTTACATCTCATGTGTTAAATGGTAATGATCAATGTGTATTAATCGTAGTTCAAGTTATTTTTGTATATTTTTAAAAATTGTTATCTTTAATTTGTGAATACAAATGATAAGTTAAACCAAAAGTCATCCTTGCATGTATATGTGTGTCAGTTGTTGCACCATTCTTCATAAGAAGAATTATTGATCATCATATGAAGAACGAAGGTGGCATAGATAAGTTATATATTGTCACCCCATGCTACTTCGTAGCTTAGTTGGAACCTGATTTACTTGCTTGTGAATTCTAATTGAGTAAATCTTGTTGAAGAAAAAATGGTGTAACAAGAACCTCAGGACAAATCTAGTGTAGCTAGGGAGAATAATATGGGGTGCATAGGGAGTTACCCAAGGGGAATAATAGTAGATAAGTATTGTTGTGTATAAATGGCACTTTTAATAAATAAGGCCTAGTGTGAATGCAATAAATAAGGTTCCTTCTCTAGAATGTTCGTAGGTGGTAGGTAGTATTATATAAAGGGATGTAAACAATGTAATGAACATGGTTGGATAATATTGTATTTGGAGTGTATCTTAGTAGGAGGTTTCCCCCTCGAAGAGGAAAGTGAACATGAGTGGACCCCTTCCTTAAAATGATCATTTGTAAGGTGTTTCCCTAGCTTAAGGGTTTCTATATTAATCAAGGATATTTTCAGTATTATATTTTGTATCTTGAGTGGTGAATGTTTTTTCATATTTTTGGTACTTAACAAGTGGTATCAAAGAACTTTCTTCAACCAAGAAAATGATATTTTTTTTTCTATTTTTCAAGTTTTTAAAAGAAGAAGAAAAATGAGGGTCATGACAGTTAGATAAATTTATGTAGATTTTTTGAGAGGATGTGAAGAAACTAGTTTTATATCTAATTTCCTCTTGAAAACACAACCAATTTCAAAAAAAAAAAATCATCCAAATCAAAGTTCGGGAGGTCAAGATATTGTTGATTTAAAATCAACAAATTTTTGGGATTTTTCCTGGGACGACCACAAGATTTTGCAGATTTTTGTAGCAATTGGTGTAGAATTTTTCCAAACCGATTGTAGATCTGAGTACCTCTCACAAAATAAACCAAGTTCAAAAAATAAATGTCCAAATCGGAGCTCCAGAAATGAAGATATCACCGATTTAGAATTAACTATTTTCATTTTTTTTCGTGATGACTGTGAGACTACATAGCTTATATCTTTTGACAAGGTGCTTATATTGAGACTACATTACGGTTCTTCACAGATTGTTACAGGTCTAGAGTCTCCCCCTCCTCCGGAAACACCTTTGTAGATCGAAAAGACATATCCTCTACCTCGTATTCTGAAAGGAGTATTGAAATGCTCTGCCCACAATCCTAATGCAAGAGCTTCCCTGAACTATTCGATTGTCGAAGATCTGGGTCAAACCCCTTGTGCGATGTCGGCTTTGGAGGTGCTCTAGATATGTTTTTCACAGAGGAACACCTTGTTATCTGATTTAGGATCTCTAGGCCCATGTGGCTTGAAGGTTATTAAGTTTTATGTCACAGATGTTAATCCTCACTTGCCTTACCATGTGGCCTTTCAAATCCATGTGGAGTACACTAAATATACCATCAAACACACTATAATTTGTGAAGGTGTTGCAACTTGTGTGATGTCCCTAACATGTTGGAAATCCATTGGCTCTCTGACTCTATCCCAATCTATGACTATGTTGACCACATTTGATGGTCATTCATTTCGACCCCATGTAATTATTTCATAATTTTCAATCCAGTTAGGTGGAAAGACAATGGAGGTTGATGTCGAGGTGGTTGATGCACCTCTTGACTATAATTTACTACTAGGGCGTAATTGGACTTATGCCATGAATGCGGTCATGTCATATATTTTTCACACTTTATGCTTTCCTCACGAAGAGAAAATAGTGAAGATTGATCAATTGTCCTTTGTGCATGCTAGTCCTAATGCATCAATTGGACCTTCGATCCCAATGATCGAAAATTCTCAGCGGACAACTGAGGATATTGGTGTCAGAATGTATTCCTCTCTCATGGGTACCTTTGATTTCATGGCACCAATCCATCACATTTATGCCATTTCCAGTGAGTCTTTGTCGTCGATGAGGTTCGTTCCTTTCCATACTTTGTATTTCAATGACCCTTGGACCCTACCTTCCCTGACTATCTCATGTGAAGGTCAATCACACATTGGGATGGAAATACCACTGTCGACAACATAGGTTTCATATTAGGATATTCTTAATAGTAATGCTAACCCAGATCCTTTTTCTTCATAGACGGACGAGGAGGATCTTGTATGGGCCACCCAATCATCTTGTTCACATGATTTCCTCAATGATACTTTACCTTTGGATGAATCCATCTTAGAGGCCATGAATGGTCTCTATAGGCCATGGGACGATATGCATCATCGCTCGTACTTCCACCTAGAACTTGTTAATATCGAACAAGACAACTTTATATCTACCTTGAGTGAGATGGTCGGTTATATTGTGGTTCCTCTAGATATGCATGGTATTTATGCTGAAGGAAACATGGAGAATATTTATCCTACTGTCACGATCGACATCTCTTGAATTCCTGGAAAAATTGAAAACGTATATATCAGTGCAGATTTTTTGCCTGAAGAAATTCAGATCTACACTGATCTCTTCAAAGAATTTTGTGACGTATTCGCTTGGTCATAAGAAGAGATTCCAGGGATCGACTCTAGCATTGTCGAACATGAGATCAAGAATTATTTATATGCTAGAACTGTTCGACAACGTCTTAGAGTTGTTAATCCTAGGAAGTCCCCTGCTATTAAGGCAGAGGTAGAGAAGCTCCTTAGTGTTGGTTTCATCTATCTAGTTCCTTTGACCGAATGGGTATCCAACCTCATTCCCATGAATAAGAAACAAGGAACCATCCACTTATGTATGGATTTTCTAGACATGAACAAGGCTTGTCCGAAAGACAACTTCCCAACTCCTTTCATTGACTAGATTCTTGATGAGTGTGCGAGAAGCGAATTTTTTTTATGGGCGGATTTTCAGGATATAATCAAATTCAAATTAAACATGAGGATCAACACAAGACGATGTTTATTTTTCCTTGGGAACTTTTTCATACCGGAAAATTCCTTTCGGCCTTAAAAACTCCGTAGTAAACTTCCAACGTGCCATGACCTTTTATTTTCATGATCTCAAGAATATTGTCAAAGCTTACCTTGATGATCTCTCTTCTCACTCTCGCAAGAGACTGGATCACTGCATTCACCTTCGACTAGTATTTGAGAGATTTCGTTATTATCGCATCCGTTTGAACCCTCACAAGTGCATCTTCTACGTTAGATTTGGTCGTCTCTTAGGATTCTTAGTCTATGAGAATGGGATCATGGTGGATCCTATGAAGGTTGAGGCAATACGTTGATTGTCTCCCTCGCACAACATTCAAAAACTTTAGGGTTTACAGGGGAAGGATAACTTCTTGCATTGGTTCATAGTGAACTATGCCAATTTAACTAAGGGTTTAATTCATATTTTGAAGAAGGATACTCCATTTATATGGGATGAGTGATCCCAGGAATCCTTCGATGCTCTTAAGAAATCCTTGGTATCAGTGCCTTTGTTGAACCCTCCAAACTACAATAGACTATTTTCTTTATATCATCACATCCGAAGGGATGATTGGTATGGTTCTAGTTCAGGAGGATAATGAGATCCATGAGCACATTGTCTACTATCTTAGTCGAAATTTAGTTGGTCCTAAAATTAAGTATGCTCATATAGAAAAGCTAGTCTTGGCCGCCGTACATGTAATTCAAAGATTACAACATTATATATTGGTTTGAAAAACTACCATAGTTGTAGATATCAATCCATTTAAATACTTCCTCACCAAGCGTATCATAGGGGGAAAATACAATAAGTGGATTGTTATTTTGCAAGAATTTGACCTCGATTTTTCTTTGGTGAAGTCTAAGAAATCGCTAGCTTTTGCCAAGTTAATATCAGACTTACCTAAACTAGATGAGGACATTATTCATGACGATTCATTCATGGATAAACATGTCTTCCTTATCTCATATTTGGACCCCTATTATGGAGACATTTTGATCTATATTCAAACCTTGAAGCTATCCCAACATCTATTGAGAGATGATCGACGACGTATACGACATCAATCTTAAAACTACCTTATCATCGACAACACTTTATATAGTCGAGGAGTATATAATATTTTGTGTCATTGCTTGAATCATGAGGAAGCTGAGTTGGTTCTCAATGGCTGTCACAGTGGGGCTTGTGGTGGTCATTTATCTGGGCTTGCGACATCCCAAAAAATAATGCGAGTTGGTTATTTTTGGCCGTCAATTTTTAAACATTGTGCTGAAGCGGTCAAAAAGTGTCACTCTTTCCATAAGTTAACTCTGAAAATGTGCTCGCATCCAGCCCCTCTTCAACCATTCATCACCGTCGGTCCCTTCACTAAGTGGGGGGTAGAGTTTATGGACTATAACCCAACTTCGGTTGAGGGGCATAAACATATTATCGTGGTCGTGGATTACTTCACTAAATGGGAAGAATCCATGCCTACCATTAAATCAGATGGTAATACTACAACATTCTTCATATTCAACCAAATTATAGCCTAGTTTGGAATCCCAAAGGAGATTTTCACTGATAATGGAAGTCACTTCTAGAATGAAATGATGAAGGAGTTAGCATCAAAATTGAGGTTTAATCATAGTAATTCTTCCCCTTATTATCCCCTGGAAAATGGACAAGTAGAGGCGGTGAATGAATCTCTCAAGACCATCTTGAAAAAAACTATCAGCCAAAGTAAGTTTGATTGGCATCTAATGCTTTACCCTGTTCTTTGGGAATATTGAACCTCAGTTAAGAATTCAACTGATTTTTCTCCTTTCTAGTTAGTACATGGTGTGGATTTGATCCTTGCTATTGAATGTGAAATCCATTCCCTCAAAACTGGAAATTGAGATCCTACCTGACACATTAGATCTTGAAGAACACCTCGTGCACCTAAAGCGTCTAGATCAGCAGCATCCGTATGTATTCATGACTATCGAAGAAAATAAATGACGTGTTAAGGTTCAGTATGATAGGTTTGTTCATCCTCGACAGTATGTTGAGGGTGACTTGGTCCTCTTGTATGACCAAGCCAAAGAACTGTTGGAGGCAGGAAAGTTCAACCCCATGTGGCATGGTCCTTATATTATGTGACATGTTTTAGAGAAAGGATCATATCGATATGAAGGGAATATTCTATATGAGCCTAGAAATGGGCTCTACCTTAAAATATATTACGCTTGAGCCCTCAAGCCTGAGCATGACTCTTTGTATACTAGAGTATATTAGTGTATATATATATATTTTCCTTTGTGTCATAAGCTTTATTATTAGGTATTCCCTTGGTTGGAATATGTCAACAAAGTCTTTAGATTACTTAGGATTTGCAAGCGGTGTTAGTCGTCATACATGGAACATGACTTCCGTCGCTTGGGTCATTTACTCACCCGAGGGTCAATTGGTGTCTTCAGGTGGAATTTGTCAGGAGCCATCAACGAATAATGTGGTTGAGTGTAGCGTCRTTATAGAACTATTATGCAACGACATTTTACATGGTGTTCGGTCTTGATTGCACAACCCCCTTCCCTCCTGGGGATTCTGTGATATCTTGGTCTCATATCTTCAAAMTTATCGAATCGAATTGCTTCTTCGGTCCTTCAACATACCCTRAGAAATTTATACACTTACACAGGTCCCCTTGATGTCGTGTGGAAGTTTGGAATACTCACACCTCCGCTCTCGATGCTTGGAAACACCGATTAGTGAGTACTAGTCTCGCACTAGACTCCTTCCCCTTACTGTGACCATGAGCTATAACCTCAGGCCAATCCTTTGTCACTTCACGCTCTGGAGATATTGCAACCTCCTCTTTTGTTTCCTTCCAAAACAAATTTCTCCGAATTCACAGATCTCTACCATGTGTCTCCCTAGATCTGACAGTCCAGCTGTGTTTTAAGTTTCACGACTTCGCGAAACTTCCCTCACCCCACACTTACTTCCTCCAGACCTCTAACTTCTGGATTCTTTAATCTGCTTCCACGTATATCCTCACAGCCAACGGTTAAGATTCGCCTCACGAGTTCATGACTTTAGCGATCCAACCTTTCAATACCTCGAAGTGTCCCAAACTCTGACCTTCGAAATACCCCACGGCTAACCCTCATGCAACTCCTCCCAGATTTGGAGGTCTGGAATGATTCCAGTCCCTCTTGGACAGATATTTCTTTACTAAGTTAGAGAAAACTCAAATGACTCCTTCCTTAGAAGATTTCTCTCCACTCTTCCTCCTAAGCTTGTTCTCCTCTCGAACTCTTGTCTCCTTAGAATACTCCATTCGACACTTCGTCAAGTTTCAGCCTATGCAGTCTTTGCAGTATGTTCTCCTCTGAAATCCAACCACTTTCTTAGCGGTTCTCACTATTCCTCTAAGATTCTGAGTCAGAAGACTCAACCACGCACTCCTTGTAGACAACTTCCTTCAAGCTAACTCTCCAGGAATTTATTAGTCAAACTAGACTCTATCATGCACACCTTGTGAATGCTATGCACTCCTTACACACATAATTTCACGTTATCTCTTCTGAGATTATGAATCGAAACAGAATCTGTCAATGCACTCCTTGCAGACATTATGCACTCTTGCACTTGCTCATAGAAGAGAAACAATTGAAACTTATCTAAAGCTACACAAACTTATACATCTAGCCATGTAAATGCATATATAAACACAAGAACAAGAAATAATAGAGAAATCCAAACAAACAAAAAGTCTACCATTCATTCATTCATATAGATGCATCAACACAATACATTTGGGACAATGCTCCTCTATTATATTCATTCAACTAAAACATACATGTGTTCATACATTGCTTCGATAACTTCTACATCAACCTATGCAATAGATTCAACAACCTCTCTAGAAAAAACCTCTCTACAATCTACCAACAACTTCTTCTGGGAAACAATACACAGATTTTATACAAGATGGATCTTCGATCTCTTCCTTCCAACTAATCTAAATCTATCCTATCGAATTAAAAGCTATCAACTACTTAGAATTTATTACAATAAATATTTGTGACAGACAGATCAAATTGAATACATCAGATTTGTACTGCACTTTGGTTCATTAAAAGAAAATAAATTCTTTGATGTCTTCATGAACTTATCCATCTCTACAACATTAAATACATTCTTTAATTACAATCTCTTTTCAAAATATTTGCGTGATACACTCTCTTCAAAAATTAAAATTATTCAAAATGTGCGCTAGTGCGCCTAGTTGTCCCCCGCTTGTGCTTTGTTGGCAATGCTCCTGCATCATACTCCTCTGGCTGAAAATTTCATGGACTCCTGTCCATGAGCTCCTGCACTAACCTTCCATGCTTCTGGATGTCTTCTTCTCTTACCCAACAATCATCTTCTATTGGTTGTCCTTTCCACTTTACCAAATATTCAAAATATGTTTTCCTTTGAGTCTTCTTACCAATTCGTCGATCTATGATCTGCTCCATCTATGAATTTTCTACTACATGCATCTGCTTTTTCCACTGGATGTTCTTATGATATTCGGGTCCTTCAGATCCATATTCCCTGTAAGGATACAAGTCTGCAATTTTGAATATGGGTGATATACCCACATCTTCTGGCATCTCTATCTCATAAGCATTCTCACCAAATTTTCTTAGGATTTTGTATGATCCTATCTTCTTCAACTTTAGTTTATTATATGTTCCTCTTGGGAACCTCTCCTTCCTAAGATGTGCTAGAAATTGATCTCCAACTTCAAATTGAAGTTTCCTCCTGTGTCAATCAACTTTGCATTTGTATTCACTGTTGCTCTTCTTCAACTACTCTTTGATCTAATTATGAAGCTCCTACATTTCTGCAGTGAAGTCTTTAGCTCTGGTGCTCCTAAATTCACCATGCTCAAGATCTCTTAACTTTGACACTCCCCTAGGATTCATTCCATACACTATTTGAAATGAAATTTTTCTGGTACTTCGATTCGCAGAGTCATTATATGCAAACTTTGCTTGTGCTATAATATGATCCCACTGGATATGATGTTCAATGACCAAACTCCTCAAAAAATACCCTAAAATTCGATTCACTACCTCTGTCTATCCATATTTTTGAGGGTGATATGTAGAACTAAAGGATAGTTCTATTCCCAGCTTCTTCCATAATGTTCTCCAAAAATGACCAACAAATTTGGTATCCCTGTCTGAAACAATACTCCTGGGAAATCCATAGAGTCTCACAACTTCTTTGAAAAAAAACTTAGCAACGTGCGTTGCATCACTAGTCTTCCAGCATGGGATAAAGTGTGCCATATTCGAAAATCTGTCTACTACAAAAAATATGGAATCACTTCCTCTTTGTGTCCTTGGAAACCCCAACACAAAATCCATGCTTATTGCATCCCAAGGCCTCTCTGCAATAGGCAATGGTTGATACAACCCAATATTCTACTTCTTTCCCTTTGCATACTGGAAAATCTTACATTTTTTAACAAACCTATTCACATATGCTCTTAGACCTGGCCAATAATATGAACCATTCAACTGCGAAAACATTTTTTCATGGATGAAATATCTAGCTAGACCTCCACTATGCTTTTCCTTCAGCAAATTCTCCCTCATCGAACACTTTGGTATGCACAATTGGAATCCTTTGAAAAACAACCCATCCTTAATCATATATTTGGCCCACTGGCTTCTGTCTCTGAGCACATGATTCAAACATGATTCATATGATTCCTTGAAATGTGGATCATCATGATACATTTTCTTAAGGTGGTCAAACCCCAAGGTCTTCACTTGAAATTCCTGCATAATTAGACATCTCCTACTCAACGCATCAACAACCTTGTTAGCATTACCATAAATATGTTTAATGACAAAAGTGAAATTTTTCATAAACTCTATCCATTTGGCATGTCTCTGGTTTAACTTCTCTTGTTTGGTTATGAATTGTAAATCTTGATTATCGCTATACAAAACAAACTCTTTTGGAACGATATAGTGTCTCCACTTCTTCAAGGCTTGAATTATGACATGGAACTCTTTATCATATGTGGAGTACTTTCTTTTAGCATCACTCAAATTCTCACTAAAATACGCAACATGCCTATCATCTTGGCTCAAGACTGCTCCAATTGCAACTCGACTCGCATCACACCTCACCTAAAATGTCTTTCTGAAATCCAAAAATACTAGAATCAGTTGTTCTGATATCTTCTCCTTCAATGTATTGAATCTCTTCTCAGCCTCTTCTGTCCATTTAAAAGACTTATGTATTTTCTTCACTGTATCCATCATTTGTGCACCAATCTCACTAAAATTTCTGATGAACTTCTGATAGAAACTTGTTAATCCATGGAAGCTTCTTACTTCAAATATACTCCTTGGCGACGACCATTATCTGATAGCTTTCACCTTTTCGGGATCCATCTTCAATTCATTCGAAGAGATCACAAAACCCAAATAAATGAGTTATGTCTTCATGAAAGAGGATTTCTTTAAATTGATCAACAACTTCTCTCGTTGTAACCTATTCATTACTAATGTTAAGTGCCTCATATGCTCTTCTTTAGTTTTACTGAAGACCAGTATATCATCCATATATATGATCACAAAATTGCCAATAAAATATTTCAACACTTCATTCATCAACCTCATAAAATTACTCGGGGCATTTGTTAAGGTAAATGGAATAACAAGCCATTCATATAATCCCTCGTTTGTCTTGAAGGATGTTTTCCACTCATCACCTTCTCTCATCCTTATCTGGTAATATCCACTTTTCAAATCTATCTTTGAAAAATAGTTTGATCCACTCAAGCAATCCTTTAAGTCATTCATCCTTGACAATGTAAATATGTACCTAATGGTGATCTTATTTATGTCCCTTGAGTCTATACACATTCTCCATCCTCCATCCTTGTTCGGACTCAACACAATTGGTACTGTGAATGGAATCAAGCTTTTTCCTACCAAACCTTTGTCTAGAAAGTCCTGAACCTGTATTTTCACCTCCTCATTCTCTTGAGGTGCCGGTCTATATGTTGCTTTGTTTGGCAGGATTTCTCTTGGTATCAATTCAATGTGATGGTTGATACTTTTGATAGGTGGAAATGAGCTCGACAACTCATCCATGACTATGTCAACAAAATTTTCCAAAAGCTCTTGAATTTCCTTAGGAAAATCCTCCACACAAGTACTTATAAGGATAAATTTTGGCTTCCTCACTACAACAAACTGCATCTCCTATTATTTCTTAACTTCACTTAGGAGTTCCTTCCCACTCATGAGAAGTATACTCGTGTTAGCTTCTTCCTTCACTTTCTTCTCTTCAATTGGAAACAACATATGTGTCCTACCATTCTTCTCCAAGGTATAAGTATTTCTTCTCCCATCATGAATGAAATTCATGTCATACTGTCATGGTCTTCCCAAAAAAACATGACATACATCCATGGGAATCACATCACATAGAATTTCATCTCTATATCCTCCTATTTTAAATTCAACCAGGCATTGTTTAGTGATTGTTACCTGATCACCTTTCTGCAACCATGAGACTTTATATGATATTGGATTTACAGTCGTCTCCAACTCCAATTTCTCCACCATCGCTGTGGATACTAAATTATCAGTGCTCCCACTGTCAATTATCACCTTGCATACTCTGTCTTTAGTCTTGCAATTTGTCCTGAACAACTGGTTCCTCTGCACTGACTTGTAAGGATAACTTTTGATTTGTACGCTACTTTGTTCGACAGGATTTCTCCTAGTATCAATTCAATGTAATGGCTGATACTTCTGATAGGTGGAAATGAGATTGACAACTCATCCACAACTATGTCAACAAAATTTTCCAACAACTCCTAAATTTCCTTAGGCAAATCCTACACATAAGTACTTGTAAGGATAACTTTTGGCTTCCTCACTAAAACAAACTGCATCTCCTGTTATTTCTTAACTTCACTCGGAAGTTCCTTCCCACTCATGAGAAGTATACTCGTGTTGGCTTCTTCCTTCACTTTATTCTCTTCAATTGGAAACAACATATGTGTCCTACCATTCTTCTCCAAGGTATAAGTATTTCTTCTCCCATCATGAATGACATTCCTGTCATACTACCATGCTCTTCCCAAAAAAACATGACATACATCCATGGGAATCACATCACATAGAATTTCATCTCTATATCCTCCTATTTTAAATTCAACCAGACATTGTTTAGTGATTGTTACCTGATGACTTTTCTGCAACCATGAGACTTTATACAACATTGTATTTACAGTCATTTCCCACTCCAATTTCTCATCCATCTCTATGGATACTAAATTATTAGTTCTCCCACTGTCAATTATCACCTTTTGTTAGCGTCGAAAGTCACTCCTGGATTGCGACAGGAGCAGAGCCCAATGCCCATCAGTTTATGTCACGAATAATTTAATGGGGTGATCAGATGGATAGAGGCCTAGGAAGATATTGCCCTAACTCAGAAAACCGAGCCTGGTATGTAACAACAAAAGAGGTCTTGATCTAACTTCAGTCAGTGCGTTGATTGTAGAATGAGTAGATGGAAGACTTGGTAAGAGGAGGGAGCAAGAATGCCTTAGGCATCAGGCCCTTCGATGGCTTGAAGAGGAAAAAATCAAAACAAAAAATCCTCTTGGTTCAGAGTTTCAGGGAACTGAAAGGTGACTTGACTGGATCTTCCAATTCCAAGTCGTTCAGCGTTGAGAAAATACAAGAACTGATTAGAAACCATGCAAATATTACAGCGATCCAACATACATCATCCTATAACGGTGCAACTCGACTGGATCCTCCAATTCGAAGCGGTTCTAACACAGTGTAAACAAAGAGATGGAAAGAAGCTAACATTCATAAGGCAAGAAGTCTCAAGTTCCAATACATAACCAGAGCAATCGGTGCTTCATCAAAACTTTACAATCGGGAGCCTAGCTCAACCATCGATCCCACCAAAATACAAAAAACTGAGTAAATATACTCCTAAACATTCACGCAACAGAGGTGTCTCAGAACTCCTAGGGTGTGGCATCTCTTTAGTCAAATCTGGCCTAAACTCCTTCGTCAGATGTCACCTTAACTTTGCATGGCCTTTGTAGGGGGTGTAGCTGAAACATTAAAGGATAAAATAGCATGTGCAAACTCCTTTGGTAAGACGAGGACTCGGCATGGTTTCTTTGAAGAAAACCAACATACAGAACTATCTCGGGCAGATTGCCTGTCGGGACCTTCATGCTTTACATTTAATGAGTGAGTCAAGGTTTCAACTACCTTCCCCCACCTTCATTTACTTTTAGCAAGAACCAAGATTGAGGCCGAGTTGAACTGGTACCTAGAGAACGCAATGATCCCTTCTGTCGCTAAACCCAACACTTTGGCCATTTGCACAGCTCTTTCTATCACCCTAAGTGACCATGGGCTATGACCCTATGCCTATCTTCAAAGGCGCTTTCAGGATTTCAACGTTTCGGGCTTCGGGGTTCTGAAATGCAGTGGAAGGAGGAGACCCTCTGTTCTCCCGAAGTCCCGATAGCCGAAATGGCTTGATCGCGCACCACGTGTCCCATTGGATGGACGACCTAGATCATCTCTTGATCAATGATCCTGGTTCTTTTCGACGTTTCGGGCTTCGAGGATCTGAAATGCAGTGGAAGGAGGAGACCCTCTGTTCTCCCAAAGTCCTGATAGCCGAAATGGATTAATTGCGCACCACGTGTCCCATTGGATGGACAACCTAGATCATCTCTTGATCAACGATCCTAGTTCTTTTCAGTGTTTCGGGCTTCGGGGATCTAAAATGCAGTGGAAGGAGGACACCCTTTTTTCTCTCGAAGTTCCGATAGCCAAAATGGCTTGATCATGCAACATGTGTCCCATTGGATGGACGACCTAGATCATCTCTTGATCAATGATCCTAGTTATTTTCGACATTTAGGGCTTCGAGGATTTGAAATGAAGTGGAAGGAGGAGACCCTCTATTCTCCCAAAGTATCGATAGATGAAATGGCTTGATCACGCACCACATGTCCCATTGGATGGACGGCCTAGATCATCTCTTGATCAGCGGTCCTGGTTCTTTTCGACGTTTCAGGCTTCGGGGATCTGAAATGCAGTGGAAGGAGGAGACCCTCTGTTCTCCCGAAGTCCCGATAGTCGAAATGGCTTGATCACTTCATGAGTTTGGCCATAGGAGATGAGCTCAGGCACTTGACTCCATGCATCTCTATGACCCAAACCTATCCAATGGTCGTCGATCTGACCCCTCTGTGGATTCTCAACCTTGAAAGACAAAGTTCCGGCTCGCTTGATTTTTAGGCCGGAAATAGGCTTGTTCTGTGGGCTATGCTTTGCACTCATGGATGTGGCCTTTGAATAAAACACACTTGACTGGTTTTCAAACCCCACTTCTATACATTTACACCATGGGATCGAAACTAGAAGAAAACACCATCTTGCAAGAATTTTCGCTAACACCTTGCATACTCTATCTTTAGTCTTGCAAGCTATCCTGAAAAAATTGTTCCTCTGCACTAACTTTTCAATCTCTGGCTCTAGTTTTAAGAGAACTTTATTCATCATCAAAGATCTCCCATATTTTGTACCTTCTGCCTCAACATCTCGCTTATGTGCTTCTGAAATGTGGGCTTCACCTCCTTCTTTCTTCCTCTTGGGACATTCCCAAGACATGTGTCCTACCTTTCCACAGGCATAAAATTTTATCTCTCCTCCTCTATCTCTTCCTCTTCCTCTAGGAAAAGTGTTTCTACCACCACTATTCCTTCCTCGAGAAATTCCTCCTCTCTTAGAGTGACTATGTGGTTTTTCCACCTCACCTTTGGGCTTCTGTGTCTTGTCATGGGCAACTCCTTTGCCTCTGTTCAATATTCTACCTCTTTTTTGTTGACTTTTATTTTTGACCAACTTCTCCTCAGCTTTCAGTGCAATCTGGTACACATCCTCTATTGTCCTTACTGTCATCATGTTGATCTTATCTTGGATTTCATATCTCAGGTCGTTGATGTACCTGACAATTTTTTCCTCGTCTCTCTCTTTTTTTCCAGCCCTAATGTTCAGTCTATAGAACTCCTCTATGTACTCCTTCACAATAATTCCTTTCTGTCTTAGGTTATACAACCTTCTGAATAGATTTATTTGGTATTCCTTGGGTATGAACTTCTCCTTTAGATTTGCTACCATTTGATCCCAGATCTTAATATTTTGTTTTCCTTTGCTTCTACTGTCAGCCTGCAACTCACCCCACCACAGTGATGCATGTCCTTTCAACCTGGTGACAACATGTTTCACCTTTTTCTCCTCATCAACATCCTCATAATCGAAATACTTGTCCATTGCTTGTATCCAATCAAGAAATTATTCAACGTCTAAATTACCTTCATACATTGGGATGTCTATATTCTCTCTAGCTCCCAACTTAACAACTGCTTTTATCAAGTGCTCTTCCACAACATCCTACACTACAACTTCTTCAAATTCCACTTCTTCATTTTCTGCATCACTGACGTCTCCAACATCAGGTTCTCTCCTTTGTGTTGTTTCCATGGCATCCATCCTTGCATGCAGTTCTCTCATCTCCCTTTCCATAGCTCTATTTGCTACAGGCGGCTCTACACATCTCCTAGGGGACATTGGTGTTGATGTATCTGATACCACTCAATGATACCAACCTACTTCTCTATCTCCTTGACTTACATAAACCAATTCTAAATCTGCTCTGATACCACTTGATTGCACAAACACCTTTCCTCCTGGGGATTCTGCAACCTCCCGATCTCAGATGTTCAAAATTCTCAAACCGAATTGGTTCTTCGGGCCTTCAATAGACCCTTTGAAATTTATACACTCACATAGTTCCACTTGATGTCGCATGCAAGTTAGAACTACTTGCACCTGCGCTCTTGGAGCTTGGCGACACCGATTAGTGAGTACTAGTCTCTTGCTAGACTCCTTGTTGGTTGTGGAGCCTGATTATCTTCTAGATTCAGAGGTCTTTTCTTTCATCTGTGTTTATACCCCATGAAGAATTTACACCCCAGAAGAATGTACACTCTTCCACGCAGGGGAGTGCAGAGGGGGCTTACCCCCTCTACGGGGTCTGGGGGAAAACGGGCCCCCGAAGGAAAAATTTCCTTGTAAATGTATATTGTAATTTCATTGTAAATCTAGACCATTCATTATAAGGTTGCATATCTAATGAGAAACAACTATGCATGCATACTAATTATATACTAATGGGTTAGAAATCAAACATAAACTAATCAAACCATAAAAATTTCATGAATTGGGACGGGAAAATAATTCTCTTTATTACTTAAAATGAGCCAACTTACAAAAAATGAGACCGGCCACCGCTCCTTGAACTTGATCCTGGGCTCCTCTTCTTCTGCTTCAATTTCTTTGCTTTAAATCTCCTTTGGCATTAGGAAAGGCTAAAGGGTTGGGACAATGGGAATACGTAAATGGGTAGAGTTTCTTTGCTATATTTTTCCTCCTCCAAATGGTACCCCTACCCCTTCTTTTATAGGCTAGAAGGAGCTAGGTATTTGGATGAACCCTCGGCCATGCATGGCTGGGAGTTTCAGTTAACTCACCCATATCTTTTTGTTCCGTCGACAAATTTCCTTTTTTCATTCTTTTGTCGGTCCACACGGGCTTTTTTGGGTCATCTAACGTGTACATGCGTGCATTAATGAGTTAGGGTGCGTGGGCCTTTATTCAAGAGGATTTTCAAAGATTTGTTCAGCAGTGTTTTGGCAAAGAAGGGATATGAGTTGGATTGATGCCAGGTAAGCATGTGTGGTGCAATTTAGGGTTATAACACTTTTTTCCCTAGAAGGAAACCCTCTTTTGTGAGGGAAATGTATTGCGGATAAGGATGATAGATAATATTGTATTCTAAGATAGGATACTGTGAGCGAACGAAGAGGAAGTTACAACGGGTTTACTGTAGGTTTTATCCCTTCATTTGCTGGATAATAATAAAGGAAGCACCTGAAAATTTCTCTGGTGGACGTAGCCCACACTAGGTGAACCATGTATATCTATGTCTCTATTGTATTGTGTATCTTCTGTGTTTTATTTCCACATTTGTTTTATTTTATTTCTCTACGATCCTGTTTTTATAACAACTAATATTAAAGATAAAGGTAAATCACAGGAAAAGAGGGTTCCTGGTTCGAGTGGGAGCAATGTTGGAAGATGGGAAGTTTAGGGTCGAGAAATTTAACGACCAAAACTACTAATTATGGAAGATGCAATTGGAAGATTATTTATATCAAAAGGATCTATTCCTAACATTGGGTGGAATAACAAAGAATCTGATGACTATGAAGGACGAAGAATGGAAGATTCTTGATAGAAAGGCTCTAGGAACGATACGGTTGAGCCTGACAGTGTCGGTGGATTTCAATATTTTGAAAGAAAAGACAACGAAGGGTTTGATGGATGCATTGGCTAAATTGGATGAAAAACCCTTGGCATCAAATAAGGTATTTCTAAAGAAGAGATTATTTAATGTGAATATGTCAGAAGTTGGGTCTGTTGCAGATCCTTTAAATGAATTTAATACGGTTACTAATCAACTAAGTTCTGTAAAATTGGACTTTGATGATGAGGTCAAGGCTCTTCTAATCTTGTGCTCATTGCGAGAAAGTTGGAATGGATTTGTCATGGTTGTAAGTAACTCTATCTCTGGTACAAATAATTTAAAATTTGATGATGTTTGGTGTTATCCTTAGTGAGGAAATGCAACGGAAACATGTGAGACATCAGGTAATGCGTTGAACATGGAGAACATGCGAAGACGAAAGGATAGAGGAAAGGGCTTAGGGAACTGCGATAATTCTAGGAAGGGCAGATCCAAATTGAGACTTGGAAAGATAGAGTGTTGGAATTGTGGGAAGAAAGGACATCTAAAGAAAGACTGCAGAGCTCCAAAGAAACGAAGAGATGGATAGCAGGAGATAAAACATGAAGAAAATGTAACAGGTGATGTGTTACAAGATTCTTTGATTCTTTCTATAGATAATATTTCTGAGTCTTGGGTGGTATATTCAGGGCTTCATTTCATGCCACGCCCCATAGGAAACATTTTCTAGATTATGTTCAAGGTGATTTTGGACAGGTTCATTTGAGTGATGATGCACCATGCAAAATTGTTGGAATGGGAAAGGTAAAAATAAAGCAAAGCAATGGAAACCAATGGTTGTTGAAAGAGGTAAGACATGTTCCTGATCTAAGTAAAAATATAATTTCAACAGGACAGTTGGCAAGTGAATTTTGTATATCCATATTTATAGATAATACGTGGAAGGTCATCAAAGGATCATTGGTGATAGCAAAAGGAGAGAAGGTAGGTATGTTGTATTTATGTACTGGTAGTACTGACTCTTATATCTCTTCAGCTTCTACAGGAGTGGATATAACATTATGGCATCATAGGCTTGGACACATGAGTGAGAAGGGGATGCAAATACTTCACAAAATAAATTTGTTTCAAGATCTTAAACAAATTGATTTGGACTTCTGTGAGTATTATGTTTATGGAAAACATAAGAGAGTCAGATTTCTCAAAGTCAACAAAGAAAATAAGAGTGAAAGGTTAGAGCTTGTGCATACAGATGTATGGGGACCATCTCAAGTATCATATCTTTGTGGCTCTTGTTACTATGTTACTTTTATTGATTATTCAACTAGAAAAACTTGGGTTTATTGCATTCAAAAAAAATTCTGATGTTTTTGATACTTTTAAGAAATGGAAAGATTTGGTGGAGAATAAGACAGGGAAAAAGTTGAAGTGTCTCAGATCAAATAATGGAGGTGAATATTGCAGCAAGGAGTTTGATGATTACTGTTCATACCATGGGATTTGTAGAGAGAAGACAGTTCCAAAAACACCACAAGAAAATGATGTGTCAGAAAGGATGAACACGGCAATCATGGAGCATGCAAGGAGTATGAGATTGCATGTTGGTTTTCCCTTATAGTTCTGGAAAGATGATGTAGATAATGTTGTTTAATTAATAAACATAGGACCTTCAAGCTCTTTGGATGGTAGAATTCCAGAGGAGGCATGGACAAGAAAAAAGGTAAACTATTCCTTTTTGAAGAATTTCAGTTGTGAAGCATTTGTCCATATCGATAAAGAAAATAGAACAAAGCTTGAGGAAAAATCCAAGAAGTGTACCTTTATTGGATAC
>JZKD02S1955171.1:127804-137949 GCA_000966675.3 Picea glauca | reverse complement strand
ACTCTCCTTCATTGTATTATTTATTGTTGACTGATTTTGGTGAACCAGAATGTTATGAAGAGGCAATGCAGGTAGACACCAAAAAGAAGTGGGAGCAAGGCATGAAGGAGGAAATCGATTCCTTGGTAAATAACCAGACTTGGGACTTGGTTCATTTGCTTGCAGGAAAAAGAGCATTGCAGAATAAATGGGTTTACAAGTTGAAGGAAGAAGATGGAGGAGAAAANAAGTACAAGGCTAGACTTGTTGTAAAGGGGTTTGCACAAAAGAAAGGTATATATTTTGAAGAAATATTTTCTCCTGTTGTTAAAATGACTTCAATTAGGACTATTTTGAGTCTCGTGGCAGTAGAATATTTGCACCTTGAACAGTTAGATGTAAAAACAACTTTTCTCCATGGGGATTTGGAGGAAGAGATTTATATGCAATAGCCACAGGGGTATGAGGTCAAAGGGAAGGAGAATTTGGTATGAAGGTTGAAGAATAACTTGTATGGCCTAAAGAAAGCTCCAGGGCAGTGGTATTTGAAGTTTGACATGTTTGTGACAGAATATGCCTATAGTAGATGTCATTCTGATCACTCTGTTTATTTTAAAAAACTAGAAAATGGAAGCTATATTATATTGCTATTATATGTAGATGACATGCTTGTTATAGGGTCTAATATGCAGGATATAAATGTGATCAATAAGAAATTAGATAATTCATTTGCGATGAAGGATTTGGGTGCTGTAAAGAAAATCCTTGGTATGCGAATAACAAGAGACAAGAAAAATCGCAAATTGACATTGTCTCAGGGTGAGTACATAGATAAGGTGTTGGAAAAGTTCAGAATGTAGAATGAAAAACCAGTTAGTACACCTTTGGCCATACATTTCAAATTAACTAAGGAAATGTGTCCCAAGATAGAGGAGGAGATAKAATACATGTCCAGGGTCCCTTATTCATCAGTAGTTGGCAGCTTGATGTATGCAATGGTTTGTACAAGACCAGATATTGCACATGCAGTGGGAGTTGTGAGCAGGTATATGAAAAATCTAGGTAAAGAATATTGGGAGGCAGTAAAGTGGATCCTCAGGTATTTGAGAGGTACTGCTACTCATGCATTATGTTTTGGAGGTTTAGACACTGTTCTACAAGGATATGTTGATTAAGATATAGAAGGTGATAAAGATATCAGGAGGAGCACCACAGGGTATGTTTTTACTATAGGTGGAACAACAGTAAGTTAGATTTAGAAACTGCAAAAGGTTGTTTCACTTTCAACAATAGAAGCAGAGTATGTTGCTGCTCCAGAGGCTAGTAAAGAAATCATTTGGTTACAGAGGTTTATGGAGGAATTGGGAAAGAAGTAGGAGAATAGTAGATTGTACCGTGACAGTCAGAGTTCCATTCATCTTGCAAAGAACTCAACCTTCTATTTGAGGACTAAGAATATACATCCGAGGTACCATTTCATACGATCTGTCTTGAAAGATGGACATTTGAAGTTGGAAAAGATACACACTAGCCAAAATCCTGTTGAGATGTTAACAAAGGGAGTAACCAAGGAGAAACTGAGTTCCTTCTCTGTTTTAGTTGGTCTTCAAGAATGAATATGAAGATGAGAAATTTTCTAGGTCCAATAAGGTTCATTGTCCATCATATACAACAATGATGGAGTTTTTTAGATCAGTCTCCAAGTGGGCGATTGTTGGTTGTGGAGCCTGATTATCTTCCAGATTCAGAGGTATTTGCTTTCATTCATGTTTATACCCCATGAAGACTTTGCACCCTAGAAGAATGTACACTCTTCCACACAGGGGAGTGTAGAGGTGGGTTACCCCCTTTGCGGGGTCTAGGGGAAAGCAGGCCCTCGACGGGGGCAGCATCCCCCGATGGGGGTTCGGGGGCGAAGCCCCAGAAGGAAAAATTTCCTTGTAAATGTATATTGTAATTTCATTATAAATCTAGACCGTTCATTGTAAGGTCACATATCTAATGGTAGAAATTATGTTAGGTTTTTTTCCCTAGAAGGCAACCCTCTTTTATGAGGGAAATGTATTACGGCTAAGGATGATAGAGAATATTGTATTATGAGATAGGATACTGTGAGAAAATGAACAGGAAGTTACAACGGGTTTGTTGTAGGTTGTATCCATTCATTAGGTGGATAATAATAAAGGAAGGAACTTCCAATTTCTCCGATGGATGTAGGCCACACTAGGTGAACCACGCATATCTGTGTCTCTATTGTATTGTGTATCTTCTGTGTTTTATTTCCACATTTGTTTTATTTTATTTCTCCATGATCTTGTTTTTCTAACACTCCTTTCCATTAATGTGACCATGGGATATAACCTCGGGCCAATCCTTCACCACTTCGGGCTTCGGCGATATTGAAACCTCCTCTTTTGTTTCCTTTCGAAACAACTTTCTCTAAATTTGCAGATATATACCACGTGTCTCCCTAGATCTGATGGTCCATCTATGTTTTGGGTTTTGTGACTTCATGAAACTTCCCTCATCCCACACTTACTTCCTCTAAACCTCTAAGTTCCAGATTTTTTAATATGATGCCATGTATATCCTTGCAGCCAATGCTTAAGATTCGCCTCATGAGTTTGTGACTTCGACGATCCTACCTTTCAATACATTGAAGTGTCCTAACCTCTGACCTTCGAAATACCCCATGTCTAACCCTCGTGCAACTCCTCTTAGATCTGGCGGTCTGGAACGATTCCATTCTCTCTTGGATAGATATCACTTTACTGAGTCAGAGAAACCTCAAAGGACTCCTTCCTTAGAATATTTCTCACCACTCTTCCTCCTAAGATTGTTCTCCTCTCGAACTCTTGTCTCCTTAGAATACTCATTTCAACACCTAGTCGAGTTTTAGCCTGTGCACTCTTTGAAATAGGTTCTCCTCTGAAATACAACCACTATGTTGGGGGTTCTTGGTATTCCTCTGAGCTTCTAAGTTAGAATACTTGGCCACACACTCCTTGTGGACAAATTCCTTCAAGATAAATCTCTATGACTTTTAGAGTCAAACTGGACTCTGTCACGCACACCTTGTGAATGCTAAGCACTCCTTACACACATAAGTTCACGTTATCTCTTCTGAGCTTATGAGTCAAAACAAACTTTGTCAACGCACTCCTAGACACTATGCACTCTTGCACTTGCTCGTAGAAGAGAAACATTTGAAACTTATCCAAAGCTTCACATACTTATACATCTAGCCATGTAAATGCATACATAAACACAAGAATAAGAAATAACATAGAATTCCAAACAAACATAAAGTCTACCATTCATTCATTCATATAGACGCATCAACACCATACATTTGGGACAATTCTCCTTTGTTATATTCATTCAACTGAAACATACATGTGATCATACACAACTTCGATAACTTCTACAACAACCTATGCAATAGATTCAACGACCTTTGTACAATCTACCAACAACTTCTTCTAGGCAACAATAAGAAGTTTTTATGCAAGAGGGCTCTTCAATCTCTTCCCTCAAACTACTCTAAAGCTATCCTATCGAATTAAAAGCTATCAACTACTTATAATTTATTACAATAAATATTTGTGACAGACAGATCAGATCGAATACATTGGATCTCTACTGCACTCTGCTTCATTAAAAGAAAATACAGTCTCTGATGTCTTCATGACTTATCCAGATCTACAACATTAAATAAGTTATGTAATTACAATTTATTTTCAAAATATTTGCGTGATACACTCTCTTCAAAAATTAAAATTCTTCAAAATGTGCGCTAGTGCGCCTAGCTGTCCCCCACTTGTGCTTTGATAGCGATGTGCATGCATCGGGTCTTTAGAGGTCCTATTGGACTCCCAGTTATTCATATGTCAGTTAAACGATAGTTACCATGTGCAAGACCCTACTCTACTCCGACGATTCTTATGGGTGCGACTTTTGGAATGATTCTTTGATTTTATTACTTATAATCACATACCTAGAAGTTCTAATTGTGTATTTGATGCATATGATAATTATGATTTAGATTGGAATTTGTCACATAACTAAAGTAAAGAAAACACATTCATCAATGTACACATTGTAACATATATAGGTAAAGTCAAGGACGAATGTTTTTTATATTTCATCTCTTCAAAAAATATGGTGTCATAGTACAAAATGGGGTTCACACCCTCAAAATACATATATGGTCGGTAGATATATGACCATAGAATCTATGCCTATGGTGTCATATGTGTATCATGATAACACAATATGATGTTTGATATATGCCATAAGAGTTGCACCCATGCACGGGGCACACCCACCACCTGTCGTTGCATAACCTATGATAGATCCTCCACCTTAACCATATGAATCTTGTGTGTCAATCGAGACAAGTTCCCCTGCACATTTTGTAGCACTCTCTCTGCATCTCCTCCCACATGCTCATCTCCCCGATTCCTCCATCGATGTCGTGGGAATCCATCTGGTCATGAAAGACCCACATATGCGTAACAAAGTAATTGTTAATACTTGATACCATACAAAAATATTTGTGTTTTTTTATTCTGTTTGATAAAACACAAAAAAATGAAATATATAAAAAACATGCGTACCAATATCACCATAGGTGGATCCTGGTGGCAAAGGCATATCTGGATCCCCTTTGTAGTCGATCATAGCATAGGGGTAGTCGTCTATGGCTATAACCTGTCAACGCTACCAAAAAAGAACTCATCATTGTAGGGGGTTGGCACCCTACCACCTCCCAACTGCCTCATCATGTCGGTCCACCATGACATGGTTGGATCATGCGGTCCATGTGGAATGATATCTACTCTAGGGCTCAAGCCTAGAACCCACTCAAAGAAAAAACTACATAATATGGATGCAAACTTGAAGTTTCTCTTCCTTCCTTGTTTTCAATCCGTCAGCTGGCTCTTCATGTTAGTCAACAGTGAGGTACACCAGTCATAAATCATGGGTCATAAACACTCCACTGCATAAAACATGAATGGCCTTGATTCCTGGTGCAACGAGGCCGACCCCAAGATCCGTGTAAGAACAAGTACGATGATTTTTAAACTCAGGTTCTTGATCACCCTGATGGGGGATTTGGCTCCCTACTTTATCTGTGCTTGCAACATAGTGGGTGGAAATGTATTCCTCTATGTTCATACCACCCCCAGCCCCCCGGGATTTGAGATTCACTACCTTTCCCCAGTGAGACAATCCTACGATAAAGTATATGTCATCCACTTCAATCCTCAATGGTTTCCCATCGAGATTGAAGGCCTCTGTCTCTAGATCCCAATAGTTTACTAACATTTGGAGTAATCTCACTTGAGCCCTCATTTCCTTGAGAGCCCAAAATTTATAAAGGCCACATATTTTTAGAGTGAGTTAGGCCCCTGCATCCCTTTCCATTTCTACATATACCTCCTCATGCTCCCTCTCTCTCTCTATTCAAGCACCATCCTGCAAAAGGAAAGTCATTTTTTGAGTTAGAATTCATGAAAAAATTTGATGGGTTGTAATGTTAATAGTCACGTGTAGGGAAAAACATACATGGGAAGGATTTGATATTCCTGTGTACATGCCTCCATATATGTGACCCAATGAACTATAGCTCGCGTACACCCTAATTTACATGGTGTGCCTTCTAAAACTCAAAAAATGAGGACTAAATTTAAATTTTAAACCACTAAAAATGAAGAGGAGGGGAAGGGCACTTGGTCTAGACGGTTTTCAATTCTGTTGATCACAGCTCCTGCAATCAACACTTGAAGATCGTGGGGAAAATGGTCTAAAATGCACTATGTGGGTGAAAAAATCAAATGGTGTGGTAAAATTGTTCATTTTTACTATTAGTAGAAATTTTTTATCCACTTTATATAGTTTATGCTAAATTTGTGACCTAGTGGACTAATAGTGCAATGGAAAGAGTTGGTTTTGTCCAATGATTTTTACGGTTTCTAACATCATACGGTATTTTATTTTACCAGCTTATAGGATAGGTTGTCACTCCATTTTGCATATTTTCATTGTCCTATGACTATGATCCGTATGCCTTAGGTACGATCCCATTTATTAGCAACATAGATCCTTCTTACTGCTACTAGAAGTGTTGTTATTGAGTGGTAGAGGCTTACCGAACATGGGTGCCCTAGTTAGAACCTTTGTGCCATTTGGTGCCCATGTAGAAGTTATTCCATAGGACCGAGAGTCCCTTATAGTTACAATATGACTTTTCATTCAAACTCCATATTCTTACTCACAATAATTCTGACCTATACCTATGGGACCCCCCTCGAGTCTTAGTTAAGCTCTTTCCCGATTCTCTCAACAAGAGAAAATATTTTCAAGTGAACTTGTCTCTTTCACACTCGTTAAATGGATTGGAAAGGACATCTATTTAAGTTTAACCCTTTTTTGGACCAAGTAGACTAATTACAAAAAATGAACACTCTAGTCAACATTGACTAGAAGAGTCCTCTTGGGTATTATTTTATACTTTTTTTGGGCTTAGGGGACTAAATCTATGAAAAAGGAAATTATTTGGAGTTTAGTTGTAATTGCATTCCATTATCAGTTCCCACTTTCTCGTTATAAGCCCCTTACCTCAACAATTTGCATCACCAGCCAAGCAAAGCCTTGCTTATATCCTTTGCAACTTGACACCTTGTACCCTAAGAGGAAACATTCCCTTGAGTGTCCATGCCCCGCATGCACTTCCTTACATTGAGCATAGGTATGTTCCACTATTTGGAGGTAGTTTCTTACTCACGAGACGTGTTTCTTCTCTTGTATCATAGCATTTATTTGCCTATGAAAAAACAAAAAAGAAGGGCGGGAAAATAATATTATCTCATATTGGAAGCAATCATGTTTCCTTTGAACAAAGCACAAAATTTTGAGTCCACTGTTATCCAAATTTTGGGTTTAGTATGACCTTAGGAAGCTAATCTCGTTACTTATAGCTTACTCCTCCGACTGGTTATTTTTTCAGTCCCTATGGAGAGTTCGTTGATGCCTATTGCATCACAAAGTTTCATCATCAAGTCTATGTTGCATGAGTTATCCATATGTCTCATGCTCTTGCTCAAAGGATGTGTATAATCTTGTGTCAGCCATTTCTCAGAACTCTTGAATTTGCATGTTAGCCATACCCTTAGTGTGTCTCAGAGTCACATGAAGTTGCAATCCTACCATGCACCCTAGTCCTACTTTCATTATGGGTAGGTAACCTTGAACCCAACAATAAACATATCCTCATTAGTCGCTGACTGGGGGGTTTCCCTTGTGTTCAATGGAAATAAATCTATTCACACATTGGGATTTGTTTAGTGTCTTGGATTCCATTATCCTTATTGGTGGATTCCTCACCTTTGTCGACAATCTTCCTTACTAGCTGCTATTCAGAGGGTATTTTTTGTGCACTACTTGCATCTGGTGCATGTGAAAGATGCACATGATCATTGATTTATGAACATCCTCTTCATCTAAGTTCCTCCAAATCATCAAGATATTGCTTTGTACCTCGTGCTGACTGATGAGAGATTCCTTAATTCTATCCTTTTAACAGGTCTCCTTCCATCAAATTCATCTTATATGTTCTATAAATGAGACCTAGAGTCCTATGAGTACCTAGAAGATTGCAGTCATTAGTGGCAGGTTCTCCCTCCATCGACAGTTGGGAATACATCAATGTCTCTTGATCGATGGATTCTTCAAGTGTTCAACCTCAACACCTTTATTCACACTTGTAATAATCTACTCAGTGCCTTTATCCCTACTTTCATTATTAGGTTGTCTTTCATTTGTTAAACAATATACCTTAATTACCGGTAATCAAATGAAGTCTCATTGTGTTCGACATCAACTCCTCTATTCACATAATGTAGACTTTCACCTTTGACGGATAGTGTAGAAGACATGGAGAATTAGTTTACAGTAACGCATTTCCTGAGCTGTTGCTATCATTTATTGAACCAGTACCTATAGGACTTCAATAATCATGGGAGATCAGATTGTACTCCATTGTATACAGATATCTTCGGATCAATTTTGAGACCGGTTTTAACTGGGTCTTGTTCGTGACTATGAAAACCTATGGCATGTGTCTACTTTGTATTACCTATTCATGGCCATGAACAACTAGTTGGTATATTTCCACATGGATCTACAGTGTAATTCAAATTGGAATCCATGTGTACAAATTCATTATGGATTGTAATATTCTCATGAGAAACTAGCACTTCCATCTGAGTCTCCATTACACCACTTATAGGAATTATAATGTATTTCAGCCAACACAGATACTCCTCTGACTTCACACATTAGGGGGCATCTGTTATAGAAAATTTTACCTCAGCCCATGCAACTTGCTTGGATGGCCTTTCCATTTCTCTATGCAGACTTAAAGTCCCTTGTTGTACCTTATAGAGCCAAAAAATCACATTTTTCCACATATACGCACCCTACTAGTTATACAACACGCATATACATAGGTTTCTCCATTATAGCCTGCATATATCGGGTTTGGTGCTCAAAATTAAAAATTTTGTCATTTTTCCATGTCATGTCACGAAATCCATGATCCTTGACCTTCCATATTCTGGAAACGTTTCGTCTCAAACCTTTAGTTTCATTTGAAGGATATAAATTGGGCCATATCCAAGCCATGGAAGAAGAGAGAATTCAAATTTTGAGAGAAAAGATACTCTAGACAAATTTCACTTCACATTGAGTCTGCATCCCTTTACCCTTGAAAGTATGAACACATTGTTCAACCCCCAAGATCTTCATTATTTGATGGAGAACCTCATTGTCTCCTTTATATGAGATTGCCTTTGGTGGAGGGTTGAAGTGGTGGAGGCCCAGCTGGAAGGATTTAGTTTCTTGGTGCTGATGTGTGTCGATACAGAAGTTTGTCACATATGTACTTCTATTGATTATTTTAATAGAAATACTCTTTTCTCGTCTAATTGATATCTTGAAAATATTTGAATTATTATTCCATGGGCGTATTTGTCATGAATGTTAATGGATTATGTTATTTTATATGCTAACATTATATATTATCACCATATTCTTGCGTATCTTGGTTTTTGAGGACAATTTGCAGGTATAAATCTTTGAGTTGTGTGTTCAATGATGGTCTTCATCGAACATCCAGACGAGGTAGGCTCTTGATCTTGTCTTGTTAGCATTTCATTTATATAACATACTTGGGATTAGAGTTTATTTTTGTGTGTCATTCCATATCTTGTAGTTTACCCCATTCCATAGAGATATTTTCCTTGTAACAGGAGCATCATGAGAGCTTGAGTTCCAAGCTAGAAGAGGGCGCATTATGCTTGGTACAGGGGAACATCTTTGGAGGAGGTGCACTTGGAGCTATTAGGCGCACTATTGGAATAGGGTGAAAGTGTTGAAGAGGAGGTAGGGTGTACTAAATAGAAAAGGGGGCACACTCATCTATTAGTTCAACAAAGGATTCAAAGGAAGCTCATAAGAGGCGCCATTACCCAATCTAGCAGGCAAAAAATGTGAAGGGCACAAATCCAAAGGGGGATGCACTTCAAGGAAGAAACCCATGCCAAAATTGTGAGGAGTTGGAAAGCGAATTAGGTTCCTTTGTGCATGTATTTGTTGTACTATTTTTTATTTCATATATTCATAATAAAGTTCTACTCCAAATTGGTTTTCCCCATGGGGTTTTTCCAAGGTCATGTTGAAAAAAAACTTATGTGTTCATTTGTCATGTTTTCTTGGAATTTCAGTGGTAGGTTGTTAAATATCCTCAGAGGGTATTTGATGTTTTGAGATATATGCATGTGCTAATATTTATGGCATCCTAAACCATACATTTAACACATGAAAGAGAGTCTCAAATGGGCATAAAATCACATGACTAAAGGAAGTTTTTCAAGGGAGAATTATCAAACCATGAAAAAGTTTTGAGTTTACTCTTTTGGAAAACAAGTTAACTATCCAAAAAAAATGAGACAAAACATCTTGAAACACCTTGAAAATAGTGCCCAATAGTAGGTCAAAGACAGACCTCTGTTGGTAGCCTTTGGTGCCTCGATAATATTCAACATATATATATATATATATATATATATATATATATATATATATATATATATATATATATA
>JZKD02S1955171.1:111088-127754 GCA_000966675.3 Picea glauca | reverse complement strand
ATATATATATATATATATAGAACACTAAGAAAACAATTATAGTTTTCATGATGATACAAGAGATTCTATGAGATTTCAAAGTATATGTTCATAAGCAAAGGAATTGGAATGACATCATATGTAAGAAAAATCCTTTATGCATCCATTAAGGAGATACATATACATATATAGAGTATTAAAGAGGTATGAAAAGAGAGAATATAGAGATTATTGTGGTGGCATTAACTCAACTTTGGTGGGCCACACCCAAATCAAATCAATGAGGAAGCAATGAGTTTGGCATTGTACCTACAGATTGAGCCCAAATCTAGACAAGGGTGTTGATATTATGGTAGTTACGGGAGGTATTTACCTCCACGTATAAACCTAACAAGAATAGAATACTCCAGGAAGTAAGACAAAACCCTAATGAGTTGACTAATAACCCTAGAAGACATGTTGACTCAAGAAGATAACTTGTATTAGGTTATTAGCCTCCAAGAGAAGAAGTCAGCTAGAAGAAATAATATATACTGAACAGACAGATACCCAGAATGAGAAGTCGGCCCAGGCAGTTAGCCAAAATTACTATAAATACAGGAGGCCAATCTTCATTCTGGCAGGTAGTCTCAGAACTACAGAGTATCACTTGTGCGCACTGCAGCTCCTAGTTTTGTGTGCAGGTTTGGAGGAGAGCTTCCATTGCAGCTGCTACAGCTAGCAGATCACATATGTCTTGGACTATCTCTTGGTTAGGGTTTGGACTATCTGATCAGTTCTTGTTGGTGTGCTACCCTTTGTTTGGCTATATAGCCTAGGTTTTGCTTCTAGAGTGATTCTTTGTCAAGGTTAAGGTGCTCGGAGGGTGGCTTCGACCTATGGTTGGGTGATAATAACGATATTGTCAATGGTAAAATGAGCACATCCATTATATTATAACAGGTTATAGGCCCACTCTTCCTTCATGCAGTCTAACAACTAGAAGGAAACATAGCTCTAAGGATGAGGTCAATCCTTGTCTTCCATGCTATGTTTCCTAAAGATCAATTCCTTGTCCTTCCAAGGCTGGAAACCCCTTTTTTTTGTTGAGTTACGCACTATCCTGGTGGTTGTAGCTACCCAAGATTTTTTCCCTCCTCTTCCTATGCTCCAAATCACCCCAAACTCTCCAAGATTGTAGATCATGCCACTAGAAACCCATGGGATGAGTTTCTTATTGATTTTAGGTGTTCAGACCCTCAATATGAATAGATCCTCCTTCTATAGTGCACCCTCCTCCTGTAGAACTCGTGGTAGCTCACAATAAAATATATGATGGAAATAACTCCTCCAAAGTGGATAAGGAAGGAACCTTAGGACCAATAATCAGATCCCAATGGTTTTGGACCCCTGAAACTCCTTCACCTCTCCAAATCGAAAGGAACTAGCTCCTCAAGTGCACCCTCTTGTTGGAAACCCCCACAGATGTGCACTACCTTTCTTTGAGCCTGTAGAATCCACCTATGAATGAGATAGAATGGTGAGGGAGGAATCTTGCACCTCCATGACCAATATTGAACAAGGTTGGATGGGATATTTCACCATTGAACTGATCTTTAGGGTTTGTTCTCCCAAAACTCTCAAAACGTCTTTGGCTCTAGAGCTCAAGATGAAAAAGTGAAAATGTCAAGAATGAGGAGTGAGACACCCTCCTTTTTTCCTTTATACCTATGATCTAATTCTCACTTGAGTTAATTGACCACCTCCTAAGGTTAACTCTTTGCTTTTCATCAATTGTCCTTTTTCGACTTAATTCCTCTTTTATCCCAAAGTCACTTTTAATTTATAACATTATGCCTAAGTGTACCCTTTGGAGCCTCTTAGTCCCCCTTTTCTCATGATGCTATAGTCTAGCAGGGACATCTAGACTACTAAGTCTCTGCACTCCTCTTATGAAGAGGTGGTGAACATTACATACCAATATGTTAATATACATAATAATTACCTTAATGAATGTATTTCAGTCATGTTTTTTAACCCCACCAATATCACCTTTTTTTGTTAAGATATTTTGTATGTTCGACGAAAACCCCATCGGAAACCTAATTTTTTGAATGACCTCTTTTACAACATTTCTCTGTTGCTTTGTCAATAACCATGGAAGACTAATATTTTGTTCTCGACCATCACCATTAGAATTAATAATCACACTTTTCAATGCGTGATTAGCTTCCTGGATGTCACTACAAATCTTTCCAATTCTTTCTTTGTTAGTCCTTCCATCTAAGATTCGCCATAAAAATTTTGTTATAGTCTTCCTGATATGCATTGTATCAAACATATGAACTATTTGTAGGTTCTCGTAGTAGGGAAACCTACTGAATTGTATGGGGTAACTTTTCATTCCTCGTGGAAGCCCATCCGTGCCTTAACGACATTCATGAAACATAAATGAAATCACATTAACACTAATTAATCAATATAGCTAACTATCGCGCCGAATAAAATTCACTGAAAAAAATCATAAGATTTATATATATGGTACATAAATAATTTTCATACCTTGACGATTTATATTATATGTAGATGAGGTGTCATTCTTCGTGGTTTTTTTACATTCTCTTCTTTACCATTGAATTTTTATTTCTAGGTAGTTCAATAACTATGGTTATTAGGAAGAAAGTGCCTATACTCATCAAACACCTCATTTCCTAATATTCTTGAATGACGAGATTTTATCCTAGGACCACAAACTAGACATGCAAATTTGCCCTTTGTTTGAAGACCCGTAAGATATATGAATTAATGTAGCAAATTAGGATTACAATTTTAAAAAATGCATGATATTTTCAAAAAATTATATAATATTAAAGCACAACAGAAAGTTACATACCAAAAAAATGTGTTAACCTTTGAGCATCATGAATTGTCCATGCAATTATACCATGGAATTGAAATATTTTATGCCCTATTGGTCTAGATATGTCATAAATAGTGATTCCAACCCATAACTTCAACAACTCATCGATAAGAGGCTCAATATATACATTCATATATTAAACTTGGTACTTACCTAATTGGTTCAACATGCATTAATTTTATTTAGTTATACATCCTTATATATAAAATATATAATTATCATGCATGAAACAAAAAAAAATTGAAATATTATGCCATACTTTCAAGTAAATAAAGACAAGTTAATTAAATACATGGAAAAATCATTGCCAACATTGTGTTCTATCTCTTTATCGACATCCAAGGAGGAAGGCTATTTTTTATAACAGAAATGGGCCACAATAAGTAAGTAGAATGAATCTCTCCAAATGGATTGACATCATCAGTTGCCAATGAAAGTCTAATATTATGATGTTATTCTTTAAAAATTGGCCATTTTTCTTCGATGTTTTTCAATGCAAAACCATCTATAGGAATTTGAAGAACATCATCTTCACTTATGTTCTTTGCATGGAAATCCATAAATTGTGCTATACTTTGGCACCTGAATAGTTATTGGAAACATGGAATTATGGGAATATAATGGAGGAATTTGCGAGGAACATTTTTTGTTGCTTGATCGGTTCGATATCTACTTATTTGACATTGTGGACATTCATTTTCTTATGCATATTGTCCATAGTATATGATATGATCATTAGGAATTTCGTCTTCTTATTCATATTGTCCATAGTATATGATATGATCATTAGGACATGCATCAATAGCTTGATACTCCATTCCAATTTATTTCATAATCAAAGATATTTCTCTATATGTGTGTGGTAAAATATTTGACGATGGTAATAGAAATTCACCTAACAATCTACACCATTCAAAAAAATAAGTCAATGTAAACAATATTAATCATAAATATCGCATCCCTACTTTACTAATTAATTAATAATAACAATATATAAAAATAGTCAACCTTTATGTACATGTCAACATGACATAGATAATACATTACATACCTTGGGATCTATGTGAGGTAGGTGTTTGATAAACCATTCAAAACCTTCAAGTTCACCAACAACAATATAGCAGATAGAAGATTTGTTGTTGAGCCTTCATAAAGAGGTTTTTGTGACTTCTCAAGTAGAGAATCAACCTCATGAATATCATCTTGGTTTTCCTCATCCATTGGAGAAAATGTATCTTGGATCAATCTATGTATTTCATCTTCCTGGTTTGTATAAATAATGTTATCTCCATCCATGTCATCATTAAGAATTTGATCTTAAATATTTTGATCTCCATGTTCCTCATCTTGTAAAGTAGTATTTATGCTACTACTTGGCAAATAACTCTCTCGAAGTCAACATTTTGGGGGAATTGTCTTTATATTTACAAACAATGTATTAAAATTAGTGTGTATAGAACATATATTAAAATGATAAAACATTTGACAAATACATGACATGATCACTATTAAAAAGAATACATTATATATTGAATAATGTCTTACTAAGGAATGATATTCATAACCCCCTTTAGCATGCCCCTTCTCCCTACAATGTTTCCAGTTGTTCTTATTAAAATTCTTCTTGTTTGCAAGCCCCTGCAATCATTGCAAGGGCAATAAAATTTCCCATTGCCCTTCGCCTCCAATGCCACTCTAAACTAAGCAAGCCTCCTTGCATTTTCATTCATAGTATATTAATTTGACATGGTAATTTCCTATAAGAACCAATTGTATATTTAAAAAATTAAATTTTGTTAAAAAATTGAAAAAAAAAAATTAAATTAAAATTTCATATACTTCGAGGTCCAATCAAAGGAAATATATGTTGCAATGCTAAATTTTGAAAAAAATAAAAATAAATAAAGAAATAAATTAAAATTAAAATTCATACACTTTGGCGTTCGATCACACGAAATATATGTAGCAATGCTAAATTTCGAAGAAAAAAAATAAAAAATTGGTTAAAACATTCATATTAAAAAAATTAAAATTAAATTTTCTTAACATAGCTTTATATTAAAACGGAAAAATTAAAAATACTAACATTGCAAATCTAAAATCCGAGCTATCTAGATCAAGAATTGGATGTGTTAAACCAGTATGTGACAAAAAAAATCACAACTCAAACAATCGCCAACAAAATTGTCGCAACTATAGAAAATTGTTGAAATTTGTCTTAAGGACATGTATTTATAGTTTGATTCTCGTTGATATACTGAAAAAAATAAATGATTTGAACACCAATAAATTCAATACCCATTGCACTGCATGCATGCTTTGCACATGTGGCACAAGTGTCAATATAGCGACATAAATTCGTGGATATATAGATGGTTTTCTGAAATTGTCGCTATAGCGACGAACGTTGAGGCCAAACCAAAAAAAATTAAAAGAAAGCCAAAATTTTAGTGCATTTTTCCATGAATTATAGAAACATGGAAATATTTTGTCGCATTTTGTCCCCATATGTACTAGTGCCCTATGTGCACACGTGTGAATATTTTTTTGTCAAATGGTTTGAGTATGACAGAGCAAACTGAATGAAGTAGTCACCGAGTGATTGAGAGATGACTTGGAGCAGACATGTGGGTTAGTCCACATTGATATTTGTTTTCTTTACTTAAACTAGACTTAAGACTATTTTTAGACATTTCGATTTTGATAAATAAAGGGATCGACCATGCAACAAGGGTCGATGGCTTTTGCATGAAACTATGTAATTGGTGTGGAGAACTTTTTTTTTGCGCTACAGTTAATTGAGAAGCTCAAAGAGAGCTAGAGACAATTGATTTTTCCAAACCTATGCATGTGTTAAGATTGATGGATTATTTTTTGTTTTGCTTATAAGCTAAAGGCATTATGTAAGATTGTACTTATTTCAAGCTATCTTGAGTATTTAATAGATTTTTGATGAAAAATGGTGCAATTCGACGTTCTTTAATTTGTTCTATATAAGTGAAGCACATAACTATTTCTCGCTAATATTTCTTGTTATGTATCGTTACATGATTATCATTTATTTATGTTTCTTAAAGAATACATGATATTTGATGAATGTTAGTATTATTGCTAAGATAATTCAATCTTGGGTATTTTTTACATATTGTTGGATAAAGGTTACCCTAGGCTCAGATTTCTTAAAACAAAACATTTCTTTAAATTAGTTTCACTTTCTTCCATTAAAATAGAAAAGAAATAAATATAAAAAGAGACAAGTAGTTTGAAGGGAACATTTGGAAATAAACATCTAATTGTTAAAACCCATCAAAAAGGATGTCAATCCATTAATCAATAGAATCAAACTACCCCAAATGAAGACGATTCTAATTGGGTCTCATCTTCGTATGTGATTCCTATTGTTGATTTAAACAAAATCCATCCCCCTCAACAAGTTCTTCTTGGTGTGCCTTATCTTCTTCATGCTTAGTCTTTTCTGTTTTTTCTTCCCTATGTTTCTTCACCAATAGTTGTGTCACCAATTATGTCAATGTAGCAATGATTTTCTCCAACCGAGCCAATCTAACCTTTGTGTCTTCCTTGTTATTTTCTTCATGATGATTCCCCACTATTGATGGTCTTATGATTCTCTATAGGCCCAACATCAATGCTTTTCCATTGTTTCAGTACTAGTTGTAGGTGTTTACCATGCAAGTGTTCTCTAAGTCTTTGAAATTATTTGATACCATTTGATTCATAAACGGTGGGCCTATGGCATATTTTTTTCATCAACACATATGTGGAATGAATTCACTTCTTTGTCTAGTTTTGTATTGTTTACCCTTTGTTAGAATATAATGTATGTGCTCATTTTACCATTGACAATATCGTTGTTGTCACCCAACCATAGGCCGAAACCACCCTCCGAGCACCTTAACCTTGACAGAGAATCACTCTAGAAGAAAACCCTAGGCTAGATAGCCAAACAAAGGGTAGCGCTCATTTCCCCAAGGATAGCACACCAAAAAGAGATGATCAGATAGACCAAACCCTAACCAAGAGAGAGTCCAAGCCAGACATGATATGCTAGCTGCAACTGCTGCAATGGCATCTCTCCTCCAAACCTATTCACAAAATTGGGCACTACAGTGCACACAAGTGTTGCTCTACAATTCTGAGGCTGCCTGCCAGAATGAAGACTGGCCTCTTATATTTATAGTAATTCTAGCTAACTGCCTGGGCCGAATTCTCATTCTGGGTATCTTTCTATTCAATATATATTATTTCTTCTGGTCAACTTCTTCTCTTGGAGGCTAATAACCTAATACAAGTTTTCTTCTTGAGCCAACATGTCTTCTAGGGTTATTAGTCAACTCATTAGGGTTTCTTCTTGCTTCCCATAGTATTATATTCTTGTTAGGTTTACACGTGGATTTAAATACCTTCTGCAACTACCATAATATCAACACTCCCTCCTAGCTAGGGAGGTATTACAGGTAATGGTATTGATCACAAAACATACCATTCACCCGGTAGCATCAACATAGTTGTATAGACTATCTCATGACTAGATCATGAGCACCATCATCACCATCAGTGTCATTAGTTGCATCATCTCTCGGAACCATACTCTATATGAGTAATTAGACATGATGCTCACTCCACAGAGTGACACAAGAACCATTCTTCTAATCTAGAAGAATAAATGTTCTGAACCATTTTATGTTTGGGAAATATCTGTTCATTGATCATCCATCTAGCTGATAATCATTTTCAACACTTTTGATAGTCTTCAATTGAATTGGAACATATCATTCAATAGAGAATAACTGTGTCTATTCATAGTAGTACACAACTACAATCTAGTGGTACACTACCACACCAAGTAGCACACAAGCACTTGATCAGAAATGTATAGTCAAAAACAATGGAACACATCTACCACAGTAGTATACATCTACTTTCTGGAGACATACAGTCTTCATAACAATCATTTGATATCAACCTGCACAAAAACAATGTTATGATATAAACTTAATCATCTGGTCCATTCTTCCACTCACATCTGTGAAATCTTGGAAGAACATCTTCCCTCAGAAGGTAAAACATCAACTATGGGCTATCTAGAATATTCTTCTCAAACAAGGAAGAATGATTTTTCTGATTTTTAAACATGTATCATTCCTCACTCTGGGCCATTCCTCCGACACTAAACAAAGTGTAACCTGGAGAGAATGAATCTTCCCTAAGGAATGCATGTCCCTGATTGTTGATCCTAGACCATTCCCCACCCTAGGCCATTCCTTCAACACTAAAAAAAGTGAAACTTGGAGAGAATGAATCCTCCCTAAGGAATGATTGTCCTAGACCATTTCCCATGTTAACCACAAGAGGAAATGTTTGTCCTTCACCAACCTCCAAAACAAACCATTCCTCATGTTAACCACAATGAGAAATCATTGTCTGGCGAGGCAAGCCAGTCTTCTTGAGTAACCCTTAAGAAGAGATACTGCGCTAGACAACTCCTCATGTTAACCACAATGGGAAGTCTTTGTCTATGGTACATCAACAATCTGGACCATTTTCCGAACTAGAAAATCTCTATTCGTCAGAAATCTCAATCCACTTTCCGAACTGGAAAGAATCTTCTCATCCTGGACCATTTTTCAAACTAAAAAATAATTGTCCATCAATCAATAATACATCAATGCTCCCTCCCAACCTGGGATTCATATATTCCTTTTTCAATAAGGAACTTTTCTCCATGAGCTCCATCTTGAGTAAGCAAAATCTTTCATCTTGAACATAATCTTTATCAAAATGTTTGCTCATCTGCTCATATGTAGAGATATGTATTGGAGAACCACTTTCTCCTTTCTCGACTTCATCATAGATAATTTATTGCTTGATTTCAAATGTACTTCAGTCTAGGACACTGGTCTTCTTTGAAGGCTTCATGTAGCTCTGATCAATAAAGTATATCATTGTTGGAAAACTGGAACATATCCATGTGGCACTTCTTCTGTCAACATGGGATCTGATCTTCTGAGTAATCATCTTGATACAATATCTTTGTTATAGAAAATATTCACCACACTTATATTGTGCACTAGAGGTTCTCCATCAAGTTATCTTCTTTCATATGCATACAACTATGATCCAAAGTCTTGAGGTTGATCTTCATGCGCTCTTTGTTCAATTGCTCTGGAGAACATCTTTTGTATTCATCTGATGTCAATTGTGAATGATATAATGGCTCATGTAGAGGTATGTCTAGTTTACAAGCAATCATCATAGTGTTCTCCCTCCATTTGGGAGAACCTCTAGTTCTGGATCTCACAATGATTACATTCATAAGTCCTTCATACATTGTTCTTCATCATAACTTTCAGTTCCTCTGCTTGATTGCTTTTAGTGATTTCATATTAGGCTGGTAATCTTGTGATTCTTAATACAGTGATTGGTTGTTCTGGCTTCTCTTTCTTTATTGGAATCTTCATGTTCTTCTTGATTTTTTTCTTTAGCTCTTAGGTCCATGGAGTTTCTTATAGATTCCATGCCCTAAATATTTCACTTCTTCCTTTCATTATAGAATCATGGATGTGGATGGACAACTAGGGATACTTTAAGGCTTATCTTCGAAGAAGACTTCTTCTGAGGTTGAACTGAACATGTACTATCTTTCATGGATGCTACCATGGATATATATTTCATTATATTCAATGGATCATAGTATTAGCTCCCTCCTAGTCCTTGCTTCATGTATAAGTGCATATAATCGGCTCCCTCTGTCTAACAGAGTCCATAGGATTAGGGTTTCTAGTAGGAGCAGTCACCATAGCACTGTCGCTAGGGTTACGAGCAGGTGCAGTTGCAGAAACCCTAATCCTATCATTGAGGCACCTTAAGTGAAGGTATTGACCCAATTTCCAGATATTTCATATAGTTGGTCGAGAGTGGGATTCTCTACATTTATAAATTGCAAACAATCTTGATTGGATGGAGTATTGGATAGAATGATGTGAAGAATATTGTGGTAGGTTATCATGGGAATGGGTCAGTAAGATGATTAAAACAACACATCCTTATCGACATGAATTTCATGATCTTACACAAAGGGAAATTGATTTAGCCTTTGTTTTAAAAGATAAAAAGGAAAATATATTCACCCACATTTTTATAGTTAATTCCCATTATATCAATGTATTTGGTTTGTTTATTTGTGCTTGTATGGATTGAAATTTGACATGGTTATACTAGAAACATACAATGATGGTATGGGAGGGTTTCCAAACTCAAACATGACTCACACAAACAATTTGACAATCAAACAACAATCCTATACAATAATTAATGTGAATGGGTCCAATGTTGAAAACTTTCCAATTTGTGCTTGTATGGAATAAAATTTGACAAGGTTAGACTAGATCCATGCATTGAAGGTTTGGGAGGGTTGTTGGACTCAAACATGACTCACACAAACAATTCGACAATTAAACAACAAGCCTATAGAATAATTAATGTGAATGGGACCAATGTTGAAATGTGTTCTAGTGGTTTCTAGGAAGAAGACAATGGTGTCCTGGAAATACAAATAAAATTTTATAAAATGTGAATTTTTATCAGTGATGATGATTATTTATTTTTTTCTCGGGTTTCAAAAAACATAGAGCTACCATGAACGCAAATTGCACAATTATTTTTTTTCTTTTGATGAGATCTTTTGGCTTCACTTTTGTTCTCATTTCGGGATAGGTTTAACTAGCGGGAATGGACCTGTGGGTCATCAAAGAACAGAGTATTGACCGACTATGAGAGTCCCCAACCCTGCGTAGAGTGATAAATCTATCCAGAGAATAACCCAACATAGAGTGACCGACTGTGAGAGTGCCCTTGCTAGTCAAGCACAGAGGAGAATAACTTGTGAGAGTGACCTTGTTGGCTGGAGAGAAAAAGGAGGAGAAATGAGAGAGATAGATAAATAACAACATGCCAAAATCCGTAATACATGATTGCATTTTTTTGTTTTTTTAGTTTAAATTAATTTAATGTATTCGGGTATACCATAATTTATTTTGGAATCAAGAAAAAAAAAGATATTGCTTGGTATATTATAGTTATTAAGTTAAGAAGGAACAGTCTAAGGTTTTATTCAGGCCTATTAATTCCCCCCTCATAATACTAACTACAATATTCGTAGGCCCTCCCTCCCATCATCCCATTTTTTTACTATGTGAACTCTTTCTGGTTCCCATATTCCTTGGACAAGGTTTTGAATTTTTCGGTTTTGAAATTTCCTTGGACAAGGTTTTGAAAATTTTGGGTAAAAACCTTGTTGGTTGACTCTACAACAAAGTAGTATAACCAACATGCATATGAAAACCACAAGTCACAACACCATCCTTCATTTCAACAGTATCTCCAAAAACCTACAATACACATAATCTCAACAATGTACAATGCCAATATTGACTCAACCATAACATTGTATTGTCAAGTGGCCCTGACTCAACAAACTCCATGGAAACAACCTCGAGCATATCACCATCAATTGAATCGAAATTATCAACTACAACAACCTTACCTATAGTAACATCAACAAACTCAACTACAACAATAGTGTGGAACAAGATGTCATGCTTCTTAGGCACTTGGAAATTCAACTCAGTTATGGGCAGCTAAGAAATGATTATGGATCACAACCATTAACCTAATCAAGGTAGGGGAAAAATACACACTCTTTAGCCACTATATCCATGAGGAACCACTACACCCATATATCAGTGGTATAAGGAAGCTAAATCGATACACACACTCTAGATATTGGTATTAACACTAGTGCACAACAATAGCTCTTGCCAATGCCATACATTATAAACAACACAATTGGTTCTCTCTCTCTCTCACAATACATTTCCATGAAATAATTCATCTCTCTCTCTCTCACTCACCATACATTGTAAGCAATGTAGTTGGCTCTCTCATCATAATATCTTTTATTAAATCATACACTATACTCTCACAATGAACTCTTTTGAATATATTCATGTAGTCTCGAACAAACATGGTTACTACACCAACCCATAGATGTTTATCAAAAATTTATTATCATCCTCCATTAACAAATAGGATATGCACCCTCACTAATTCTCCACAATCCATCTTCAACTACAACATGTCAGCGCCACTTTGTGAGAAATAAGCATTTCGGTGCTTACTACTTATTGACATGTTAGTTTAAATTTCAACCAACAACTTCTTCCCGAGACTTTTGTTTGAAGTTCCCCTTTAGACCTAAAATAAATGTGAATCATAAGTATCGAAGGGGAAACTCAAATTTCTAAACATAATAGAGGTCACATTAGCACCATAGCATTAAATGCCAAGTGTAGTGAACTTAATGGTTTTTGGGCTTTAAAAATAGATCTAGGGCTTGGTAGAAATGGAGATATGAAGTAGGAAAAGGACTATGTACCTCCACACCACCTATATGTGATATTTCCATGATTTGTTTTAATAAATTTCAAACTTTACTTTTTGTTTTCTCATTAGTTATGAAGTGTGTGAGCATCTAGTTTGAGGCATTTCTTGGTCATAGTATCCAGGATTTCTCTTACTTTCTCCAAGTTTGCTACAAATAATTGAGTAAGCAGAGCATAGGTCACATTTCATACAGTTGCATTTTTTTTATAGTATTTTACAGTCTCATGTTTTTTATAGTCTTATACATTAGATCATTTGGTTTTTTATAGTATTAGTTGGACTCTTATTTCGGGATGATTCCTGGTTAGAAATTTACTTGCCACATGATAGACGTATGACTTGATGAATGTATATATCCTTGATGGTTGATGATGGAGTTCTATAATAAACACCCCTTCATTATTACCTCCACTAATACTTGAGTATGATGAACCTAGACACCTATGTGATTGTTATAAAATTTTAGGGCTTGATCGATTGGTTATAGGCTTCTTTTAAATATTATTGTACTTTTAACTTAGATTCACGATGCATAACCAAAATTGAACAATGTAAACCATAGACAATAAACATCATGCATATTAACACCACAAGTACCCTAGGGAAACCCTATACAGGGAGAAAAACTCCAGCAAACAAATCTTCCTTTATTGCAAAGATAATGATTGACCACTTACAACATTTCCACCATGAAACTCTACTCTTAAAGAGATTGCCAATGACTCAACCCAGACCAACTTCTTGCTGATTAAAACTTTGTTGTAGGAACCTTTGATAGACTGTCACAATAACCTCCTTATCACTAATATTCATGGTTGTTATAGGTCTGATATATGTGCCTTATCTAGTTGTTACACATTGTTTTTACAACTGATGTTACACCTATTATATGGATGATGCATGTTGTTGTTACACCTAGTATATGGTTGATGCACGTTGTTGTTACAAATATTGTTACACATGTTTATTCTCCTGTATCTTGGAGTAATATTTATCCTCATATATGGGACTAATATAAGTGTTGTCCTGGATTGATATGCACCTCTATTGTGGAATGATATGCACCCAGTAAGTGTATTGATATACGCCCTAGTTCTAGACTGATATTCACCTGCCTCCTCTCACTCATACACAACCTGTATTTAGTTATTTAGAATGAGGGTCAACTGCTTACTTAAAGGAGGAGAAGATTGTTTTAAAATAGCCCAAGGCGTTGCATGTATCCACAACTGAACTTAACTCTTTAATCCCGAATTAGAACTAAAGTAATGAATTAGTTAGAATTGAACTGAACTGGATTGGACTAAATTTGAAACTTCGACTTAAACAGAGTTAGCATGTTGACTTGGAACTCCAACTCACCTGGGTGACTTAACACTGCATTCCATGCCAACTTAGCCTATAACTAGACATGTATGCATGCCATGCATAACACTTGTTTATGATTGCAAGCCACTTGACATGCATGCATTGCATGCATGCCAATTGACCCTCATATGATGCATATATATGATTCACCCTCATATGATGCATACATATGTGGATTCCCTATTAAAGAGATATTTAAAGATATGTATGCACCTGTGTTGGACACCTTTCCATTGATTGGTTTCATATTATTATTGAAGATGTATATATGTGGTAGATACCTTGTTATGATCATGATTACTGATATGATTGCATACCTTGTTATTATTATTTCTATGATTGGATACCTTGTTATGATTATTGGTATGATTATAAATCTTGTTATGATTGGATATGACCAATGTTCCTCCTCCAAGGAGACTAATGTACCTCCTAAGCTATGTACTCCATTGGATCCTTTTCCTCTACATGAATGTTGTCATGATACATGCATCCTAATGTGTGAGGAACTTTTTTACATTAAGTGATTACCAAATAACTATCTAATGGGCCTTATTCAAATAAGACAACCTCACACATTAATGTAACAACTACTAAGTACCCAAAGTAGGGAGGTTATGGTACGACCCTAACAAAATAATTTGTAAATAGACATTAAACACCTTGACTTACTTTATATTTTATGGCAAGGAAACCATTTTTCCTTCGAATATATTTCTACTTTCCTTGTTGACATATCAATTGGAATATGGGTAGAGCTCCTCTACTATCCAAAATAGAAATGATATCCTACCAAATATAGAAGATATCTAAGTAGAATATTGCAGTCCACACACTACCAATAAAATGTTAAATGTTGGTTCTATAAATACACATCTAGTGTTGAGAATTTCCAAGTAATAAATCTTATTCTCATATTATATAAACTAAATGATCTTAATGAAATAATTCAAATTTTCCATATCTTTATATTGATTCATTCCAAGTGGATGATAGTATTTCTATTGGCACATACTAATGGAAAAACATGGACAGGAATTTGGATATCCTCCTACTCAATGTGATCCAGGTGGATATCGATGGCCACCCACCTTTTCCAACTGGCTCAAAACAGTTTTCTGGTAATTTTGGTAATTTACTATTTTTAGCAAGTTTTAACTTCTGGGGCCATTTTTGGGCACTAAACGATGTTTTTTGGGAAAACAGGTTTGCAATATGTAAGTTCCTTCAATATTGCACCTAAAATGAATCCACTCGATGATAAATTTCCAACGGGCTATCATACGCCTAAAACGAAGATCGTACACAAAAGTTACGACCCCGGGATGTTGAAGTACTAACTTACCCAAACGGGGCCCACATGAATTTTGGCGCTTCATCTCCCAGGGTTAGGTTTTTGGATGTCTAGGGTTTTTGGCATTCCTGTTTATTGCAAAAAGGATTTCAGAGCCTCATTTTAAAAATCTTCTTGTGAATGCGAGTAGCCGTCACATCTCTTCTCAGAGATAAGCTGCCACCATTCTTGCGAGTCTTTCACTCTGTATTTTTACAGTCTTTGTACATTTCTTTCATTAATAGAAATCATGTATTACTGTATATATGTTTTATGGTTTCATATCTGATACATTTATGTTATATTATTTAATATCTGTGATATCTCTGTGCATTTCTTTATTATACCTTTGCTCTCATTTTGTGCTGAAAATAATCCGGATCAGTGGTATCAGAGTAGGCTGCTCTTGATCATTTTTTTAAATGCATGTCCTCGACGAAGTATGAGTATAGAAATTTGGGTCTAGAGCTTGTCTCTCTTGAATAAAATCACTCTTGCACACCCAAGAAACCCTCAATGGCAGAAGAAAATAAAAACGACGGAGCAGACGATCCTATCAATCTGTTGCTTGAGCAAGCTCTCATGCGATAAAGGGACGAAATGATGGAGAACCTTTCTCACATCCTTCAACTCTTGCTGATAGCAACAGGTGCATATTCATCAAACAACCACTTTGGAAGCACCTCTCCTTTCAAGGTATAGGTTAATTTTGATATTCCCATATTTGAAGGTCAAATAGATGCGGATGCCCTAGACAAATGGTTAAATATGCTAGACGGTTATTTCTTTGTTCACCATTTTTTCGACAGGGAAAATATCACCTTCGCACTCCTTAAAGATCTCCCCCATGTAAAACATTGGTGGGAAACTTACTGGGAGCAAAGTTCCATAGAGGATTCTGGAATATATGGGGTCGAGCCCACTTGGGATTTTTTTGTGGATGCGGTAAAGGAACAATATTACCCTATTGGAAACTATGAGGACCAATACATGAGATGGACCACACTGCGGCAAGAGAGGGGCCAAGCAGTTTCAGAGCTCACCAATACCTTCCATACCTTGCACACCAAGCTAGATATCAAAGATTTCGAATGACAGTTGGTTCTGAAATACCGTGGGGCTCTACACAGATACATCCAAACTGAAATGGATTTTCTTGACATCTCATCTCTCGGTACTGCTTATCGATATGTTGTTAAAATCGAGCAGAAATTTAAGCACCAGAACAAACGAGAGTTTGGGTCTGCAAATCCTCAACAACCAAACTATGAAAAATACGTCCATAACAAACAGTCTCCCGAAAACTAGTCCAAGCCATAGGAAAAGAAGGGTCACAGGAAGATGAAGAAGGACACTGGAAAATGGTGCGATTTCCACAAAATACCATGTCACAACACCAATGAATGTCACTCAAAAAAATCATTGGTGGTCGAGATCAAAGACAAGGAGCTGAACCCTGATTCAGAATCTGATTTTGAAAATACTGGTAAAAGACAAATCATCGATGTAGGCCCCACTGCTATCGTCGTGACTGCAACAATTCAACCATAATGATCCGGATTATTTTCGGCACGAAATGAGAGCGAAGATATAATAAAGAAATGCACAGAGATATTGCGTATATC
>JZKD02S1955171.1:93264-108140 GCA_000966675.3 Picea glauca | reverse complement strand
CCCCCCGCAAACAAATGTTTAAATTCCCCCTTTTTGAATATTCTATCTATTAGAAAGTTGGATTAGGTTGATGGATAGTTGGTTTTCATTTATTTCAACCATTGGAGAGTGATATTGTATATTGATGTCAACCCTTAGTGATTGATGTCAACCCTTGAAGAAATTCCGGTAGCACAAAGGTTTGGGTAATGGAACTAAGGTTGTTTCATGTATAATGGTATGAGTTTTAATATATTTGAAGGTAATACTATTATATATGGATATTACATTCCATTCCATTTCCGGTGGTATGTGGAACGTCACATAACTCCTCACGGTTAGAGAGATATGGCCATGTGAAGTTGTTGAACCCAGGTTTGGGTAATGGACCCAAGTTTGTTTGATCAATAATGGAATGAGTTTTTATATATTTTTAGGTAATACTATTCTATATTGATAGTACATTTCATTCCATTTCCATTGGTATGTGGAACGTCACATAACTCCTCACGATTAGAGAGTTATGGCCATGTGAAGTTGGAGAACCCTCATGAGTCATCTAGAAGGCCCAAAAGGTCAAAGTAGTCAAAGTGGTTTAAGATATTTTTAGAAGGTAAATAATAAAGTGAAGTGATGAGTGTACTATAATTCAAARTGAATAGAAAATAAATTATTTAAATAATAAATTTAATGGAGAAATTACTAAGTTGACAAGTGGTTAGAAGTGGGTTAGCCCTAAAATAAGAAAAGTGGTTTAAGATGGTTAGAAGGTAACCCCTTGAGGTAAAATGAAGTGATGAATGTACTATAATTCAAAGTGGATATAGAACAAATTATTTAAATAATAAATTTAATGGATAAATTACTAATTGGACAAGTGGTTAGAAATTGGTTAACCCTAAAATAAGGAAAGTGGGTTAAGATGGTTAAAAGGTAACCCCTTGAAGAAGCTACATGAAAGTATAAATAAGAGGCAAGGCTCTCTCATTTCATATAACACTTGAGAATATTGAATATCTACAAGTAACTGAGGTAACCAAAGGGTATCTAAGCCGAATTTCAGAGAGAAAGTGAAGTAAAAAAGGTTGAAATTCAAGAGAGGATAAATTCTTTTGATGATGCTTTCTAAGGTATGTTATTTATAGGTCATCTCACCATTTTCACAATAATTTTTTTTCTAAAATGATTGAGACCATGAAATTTATAGGCCATTGAGAAAACATATCCAAGTAGTTGTGGTACGAATTTCATCTTGTGTGTCATTTTAGTTTTGGAGTTACACTCCGTGGAAAATAGGGTTTGTGGCTAGTCCTGAAACTAGTCTAAAATAGGTGTTTCGGGTAAAAACCTCATGAATTCTTCATAACAAATCCAAATTAAGTAAGAAAAAAAGTGTGGGTTATAGTACAGTTTGTAGTATGCTGTGTAAAATTTTCAAATCCATACAACAAATATTCCGTGTGGGGAATGCTCTACAAGTTTGCTCTCTAGAATAAGCCAAAATTCAACAAGGTATGCCATTTTTTCTATAACTCCTTTCCTGAGAGGTTCCAAGTAGTGAAACTTGGAGGAATTTCAGAAAACACACTAAAGAACATTGTGTACTATTTTCATATCTTTATTCATTACAGGTACGTAGTTATGATTATTTCAAGTTAGGGTTGTTGACTAATGAAAAACTAGTCATGTGAGACTACAGAAAAGTTTGATGAAAATGCTAGTCTATTGTTGTTAAAGTTAAGGAAGGTTTTTAGTTATGTGATCATATACACCAGGTCTATTATAGAGTTACAAATCATATTTGGATGATGAAATTGATGAGGGATTTTGGTTGAGGTGCATGTTGGTTACATGGTTGAGACAAGTAGTTGATGAGTTAGCACATACATGAGGTGTATAGTTGATGATGTTGGTACATCTTGATGAGTCATAGTTGATGAGTAGTTGATACATGACTGTTGCATACTTGGTAAATGGTTGGAGGCACTTGTTAGTAGTATTGTTGACACATGGTTTATGGATGATGTAGCATACTTGCATTGGTATATTATTAGAAGCACATATTGATTTTCGTGATGATTATGAGTTGTTGTGTTATGCTTGGTTGATGCACATCTTTGAGAATTATCTTGGTAATTGGATGATAATGCTACATTGATATAAAACTTGGATTATATGGTTAAAAATGATGAAATTTATCTATTATTGATTCGCCCCCCCTCTCAGTAATCCAACAATTGGAATCAGAGTTGGTTCCTTCAGGAAACAATGTAACCACTAGAAAGAGATCATGGATTATTCTGAGAATGGAGTAGCAATGTTTAATGGTCATAATTCTTTTAAGTATGAGATGTGGAGCATAAGGAAGAAAATATTTTTACAGGAACAAGGTCATTATATTTGGCTATTAGTTGTTACAGGATATGATAGTTCAAAAAGGGCAAAGATTGCATCTAAGAAGGAATTGAAGAAGAATAACAAAATAACAATGGATTTCATCTGGGAAGGATTAGCTAATCCGTTAAGAGAAAAGGTTGGTAAATGTTCATTAGCAAAATAACTTTGGGATAGGTTACATGACATATAATCTTCACCCATCGCAGATTTAGAAAATGTCAAAGAAGATGTAGATACAAATCAAGAAGAAATATGTTCACCATGTCAAACATATTTAGAAGATGAAGAGTACATAATCACCAAAGGTATGTGGTTTTTCTTTAATTGTGAAAAACGTGGACATATTGAAATAGAATGCCATAAAGGAAATGAGACAAAAAAAACAAATTGAAAAAGAAGACAATTATGAGGCATACTTGATTATTTCTTTAGATGAACTAAGAGAAGAAAACAAGTCACTCAAGAAAGAATTGATGAAACAAAAGGAAAGTGCTCACATTTTTGAAGAATCCCAATAGGTAATAGAGAACTTAAGAACTCAACTAGAAGAAGTAAAAAATATTGAATAAAATCTTGAATATCAAAAGAAGTTTTTGGAAGCCAACAAAGCAACATAGAAGGAAGAAGCAAAAATGAGAGAGAATACATTGACAGATCATATTAAGGAAATAACTAATGATCTAAACCAGCTTGAGTCAGAGTTTGGTCAAGAAGATAAAGTACTTGAAGAAGAAATAATCACATTAAAAATTCATCTTGAAGAAGCGAAGAGAACAAAATATGTCATGAAGTCTCAAATATTAAAGAAAGAAGAAGAGGTTCAAAAACTTGAAGAAGAAGTTGTCACATTGAGAAGTAAAATTGTCAATCTCAAAAAGAAAGTTGAAGAGACAAAAACATCCACAATAGTTATGGAGAATGAAGAGAAGCACTCTAAGTTGATAGAAAAGAAGAATGAAGAAAATAGAAAGAGTTATGCAGAAGTAATCAAAGGAAGAAATCATGGTCAACCATAATCTAAAAAAACTATTGAAGATACATATTCAAGAAGACCATATGTGTTCAAGCCACAAAGAAGCCTCAATCATGATCATGATCAGTCAAGGCATAAATTTAGAAGGACTACACCACAAAGAAGATCATTCACTCCCAGGTATGCAAATTTCTTTTATGGTGATTGTTTTTATTGTACTAATTTTGGACATAAGGTTGCAGATTGCAGGGATTACAAAAGAAATGTTCAAACAATAAGTGCCTATGTGGCCGCATATAACATTGAGTGTTACAAATGTTATAACTATGGACACATAACTAGTGATTGTAGAAGCATGATCGATACTTCCATGAAAGAGGACACCAATATCAGATATAAGAAAGTATGGATAAGAAAACAGGAAGAACATGTGAACAAAGACCAGGTACCAGAGATCGCAAGATTGACAATAAAACGAGATGAAGAAAATTCTACAAAGAAAAAGAAAGATGTCAGATACATAAAGGTTTGGAAAATAACTAAAATAAAGGAAGGACAGGTAAATAAGGAACATGTTTAAGATATTTTACTCTCAGGAATTGTAGTGAAGATGAATCCACAGACAAAAAGAAATAAGTTAGAGCTTAGAGAGATAATAAATCTACCAAAGAAGATGATGATGAGTCTACCAATGAAGATGATGATGAATACACATCAGAGAAGGAATTGATCTAAGCCATCTGGCTTAGAGACTCCCAAGTAATATGAATATTAGACAAGGGGAGTCTATGCGATAGCCGTGACAGACCAAAGAACCATCCTTCGAGCAACTTGTAGTGTTTAATATGTTGGAAAACTGAGAGGGGATGGGTGAATCAATTATCACTGTGCTTAAACAATTATGCTCATTTTAAACTCTTTACATAACACTCAATAATGATCAAAATAATGTACGGAAGTAAGCAATAGAATATACAACATCAATCACACACATGAAATATATAGAGATAGATATTTCCTCAGGAAACCCATAAAAGGAAAAACCTCTTATTCTTGATATGATAAGTAGTATTTATTTTCTTTACATTATCATTCTTATGAGCACCAACTCCTTTTGAGGCTACCACCTCTGTTTTACAAGAAGCAACTTGCTGAGAGCACCAACTCTCTGGTTTCTCTAGCACTCACTAGAAGGAAGCACCAACTCCCCGAGTTTTCCAACACCAACTAGATGGAAGCACCAACTTCCAGTCACACAGGCACCAACCTGTATAACATAGAACAATAGTTCTCCCTTGCATCACCCTACCACCCTGGTTTTTCTGGCTGCAACCAAATGGAATCTACGACTCCTTGTGTTCAAGCACCCACTTGAAACTCTCAGGACAACAGTCCCCCCTAACACCTCCCTACCACCCTGATTATAAAAAATACGTTACATAAAATTATTACAGTGATACAATGTTTGTCAATGGCTTACCAATCTCATCATTATTCTGCTACACTACTCTATTCTGCCTGCATCAGAGTCTTCCTGCTCGCATATTCTTGAGATTTTTTTCTTCTTCTCTGTCTCTACATGCACACCTCGACTTTCTCTTCCTCTCTTAGATATGCATTTGTGTTCTATGTCTTTCTTCTACACTTTATGCTCTGTGCAACATTTCCATTCTATGCACTACGCCTCTTCTATGTGCTTCAGCTACTAGGCATTGCATGCTTCTACCCGCATCAATAACTCTAAACAGAAGCAACCATTTCTTCTTTGTTCTGCGTATATTTATCGTGCCAATTCCTCTGCAAGATCATACACCTAACTCTTTGTCCTCTCTTGTTATTATGCTGAGTCTTTTCTTCATCAGTGCCCATTATCCTGAGATTCTTTGGATTCTATGGAAGTTACAGTCTTCGACGCTTTTCCATCTGTCAATTGTCTCTATGATGAGTCTTCATTCCACTGGCAGTTACCCCGAGACCCTTCAGCTCCTCTGGCGATCACCCTGCATCTCCTCAAGTTCTCTGGTAGATACAATCACTCTGTTATGGCAGTTACTGAGAAAACCTTTGCGCACTCATCCCTTTGGTGCCCTTTCCCTTCCTAAGAAAAATTCACAGTGGGTGCTAGATTTTCTTGCTAAGCCCCTTCCTTTCACGTGACCACCGACAGTGACCATACACCTATCCAAAAGGCACTTCATGACTTCGCACTTCGAAATTTCTGTTGTGATTTACCTCAATTTTCCCAACTCACGAAACTCCGAACTAGAGCCTAGATTAGTTCCTTCCCTTAATTTTCGATGATGTTACCTTCGTTGTGACCAAGGGCCAAGAAAATGAGTGCTTCATGACTTCGCACACCGGATATCCAACTGCGAGTTGCCTCGATTCTCCCAACTCACGAAACTCCGAGGTGGGGCCTAGAAATGTTATCTCATTCCCTTATCTTCTACTGATGTGACCATGGATGTGACCACATGCCTAAATTATGAATCTATGCTTGCCAAATCAACGGTCTAGATCTCTCCGTGATCCAATGGTCAAGATATTCTCTTCACACTTCACGATTCAGCTCTTGTCCGATCGATGGCCCAGATTAGTCTATGATCCGATGGTCCAGATTTCATCGATACTTCATATTAGATCAATGTTCCACAACTTCCCATGATCTAAGGGATTAGATAAACTCGCGAAATTAGACATCGCGAGTTTCTACAACTCTTACCTTTGAATTTTCCAGTTCACGAGTCAGTGAAATGTTGATCTCTCGCCACGTGTCCTTCCCAGCACCAATGAATAGGATCGACTCCACTCTACCACTTGCAAATATTTCACAGTTTGATTCTTCGAACTCTCGGATCTACTGCCACCTGTCAACCCTAACGATGGACGGTTCCAATGACTTTGGAACTTGTCTCGTGCACTTTCCTTGGGATCCAATGACTGTTGGTCCACACACTCAGATCTAACGATTGAGATGTATTTCTCTCCTACACACTCATTTCTCTTGTCTAGACTCTGATCTAATGGTCCAGATTATTCATAGTGTTTGATCCAATGCCCACTTTCGCTCCTCCTCCTGAGCTGACGCTTCCTCTCGACTTGGAAGAATTTCTAAGTGTCAAAGGCATTGACCTTTGATCCTTCTGCAAGTCTTGATGAGTTTGGGTCTCGTCTGTATTTCTGAGAATGTTATCTCTCCTGAGCTTTGGCAATGAAGTTAACCTCAGCCTTGGCACACACTTTCACTCTACGTGCAATGTTGCACTATTCTTCTTGAGCTTGTATACAACAATTCTCGATATTATCATCGTTTCTTTCATGTTTTCCATCGTTGTTCTTGCCATCAATGACAATAAACTCTGCCTGTAAAAATGCCATCGTTGTTGTGTTTCTTTCCTGTAAACATACCATCGTCAATGTTTTTCTTTCCATCAATGACAAGAAACATTGTCTGTAAAGATGCCTACAATATCCCCCTTTGGAATTAATGGAAACCTTGAAAGACTGCATTGTTCTGCTTATACCTCTAATTGCATCATCCTGACTGCACATTTTCTCCCCCTTTGAAATCAATGTCAAAGAAAATATGCTCCCCCTGAGTTGTTGCGATAATTTTCAGAGGTATCATATATTCAACCAACACAAAATACCCCTAATCATATAGACTATTTATCTTGATAACGGGGTCATGCCCAACTTTTGGCGTAGATACTCAAACTGATATTTTGCAAGCGGTTTAGTGAAGATATCTGCAATTTGATCTTTGGATGGAATATAATGCAAAGAAACAACAGTTTTGGCCACTTGTTCCCTCAAGTAGTGATACTTGATGGGTATATGTTTGGTCTTGGAGTGAAATACAAGATTATTTGACACACTAATTGCACTAGTATTATCACAATGAATTGGGATCGATGCAATATATTTTACCTCCAAGTCTGCAAGTGTCTGAATCATCTACAATACTTGGGTACAACAAGTGGCAGCTACAATGTATTATCTTTTGTAGTTGATAAGGAAATGGAACCTTGCTTCTTGTTCAACCATGCTACAAGGGAATCTCCTAAGAAGAATGCACCTCCAATCGTGCTTTTCCTTTCATCCATGTAGTTAGCCCAATCAACATCTGAATAGACTGATAGTTGAAAATTATGATTCCTAGGATACCAAAGGCCATAGTATCTGAATATTCTCTTGACAACTAACAAATGACTCTATTTAGGTGTAGCTTGATACCTTCCTACCATTCGAGCAACATGCATTATATCTGGATGGGATGTTGTGATCTAAAATAGGTTGCCTATCATAGACCTATATGAGCTCTGATCAACATTAGGTGAGTCACCATCCTTTATTAACTTGCATCCAGTGACCACAGGTGTGCTCATAGGTGTAGAATATTCCATTTGAAACCTTTTCAACATTTCTTTTAGATATTTCTCTTAAGAAAGAAATATTCCTTCAGACCTCTGAGTAATCTGCAGACCAAGAAAAAATGACAGCTCCCCTATCATAGACATTTCAAATTCAGACTGCATGGAAGAAGCAAACCATTGTACCAATGAAGCATTATTGCTTCCAAAGATGATGTCATCTACATAGACCAACACAATGAGAAAATCATTACCCTCTGTTTTAATATATAGATTGTTTTCAACTATTCCTCTCTTGAACCCTTTGTCTTGTAGATACTTATCCAGTCTGTAATACTAGGCACAAGGAGCTTGTTTCAACCCATATAAGGATTTCTTCATCTTGTAGACAAAGTCAGGGTTATCTGATAGTTGGAAACCCTCTGGTTGTTCCATATAGACTTCGTCTTTTAGATATCCATTTAGAAAATATGACTTGACATCCATTTGATAGAATTTAAACTTTTTATGACAAGCATAGGCAAGAAACATTCTAATAGATTCTAATCTTGCTATGGGCGCAAATGTTTCATCAAAATCCAATCCTTCTATTTGAGCATATCCTTTGCAGACCAATCTAGCCTTATTTCTTACAATATTTCCTTGCTCATTCATCTTTTTTTTGTAGACCCATTTGGATCCTATTATATTTTTATTTGTTGGCCTAGGAACAAGTTCCCAAGTTTCATTCTTTTCAATTTGGTCCAGATCCTCATTCATTGATTTTAACCAATTTACGTCTTTATTGGCTTCATTAAAGTTATTAGGTTCCACCATAGATATGAAGGTTATATGTGATTTCTCAGTGTCTTTGATTATCCTTCTCCTGGTTTGTACACCTTTGTCTTTCTCACCAATTATCTGACTTTCAGGATGATTCTTTTGAGTAATTTTAGAGGAAGGATTTGATGTTGATTGATGTCCTAACTCTTCTTGTCTCAGTGTCTCTTCTCCATCTGATTCTTGGACCTGTTCATCTTCATATTTAGTTGTTTCCTCTATAGTGGACTCAATATTGTTCACCTATCTTACTGGGACTCCTTCATCAACCTTCAAATCAATGAAATCAACTAATTTATGCAATCTTTTATTAAATCATCTATATCCTTTAATATTGGTATCATATCCTAAGAAGATTCCCCCATCATCCCTATCATCATACTTTCCAAGATTTTCATTATTATTATTTATGTAACACTTACTCCCAAAGACTTTGAAGTGTTTGATTGAAGTAGGTCTTCTATACCACAGTTCATAAGGTGTCTTGTCACTATGCGGTCTGAGGTGGGATTTGTTAAGAATATGGACTGCTATGTGTATTCCTTCTACCCAGTAAGTTTGACCAATGTTCTTCTCATTCATCATTGACCTGGCCATTTGCTGAACTGTTCTGTTTTTCCTCTCAACTACTCCATTTTGATGTGGAGTTCCTGGGATTGTGTACTCTCTCTTGATCCCATGTTTATCACAGAATTCCTTGAAATCACTTGAAATAAATTCTCCTCCTCTGTCTGATCTTACTTCCTTTATCCTGTTGCTTGTTTGATTCTCAGTTAAATCCTTGAATATTTTAAATTTCTCAAATGCTTCAGCTTTTTCTTTGAGAAAAGAAACCCAAGTGAGTTTGGAGTAGTCATCAATGATCAACATAAGGTAGTTTTCCTTCCCTGTGCCTTCCTGTCTTGATGGTCCACATAAACCCATATGAACTAATTGGAGTGGTTTCTCTGTTGAAGTAGAGTTCTTGGATTTAAACTGTGTCCTGGTTAGCTTTCCTACTTGGCAGGGTTTACACACAGAATCTTGTGGCTTTGATATTCTTGGAAGATATTTTATTGCCTCGATATTTTTGAGCTTGATTATGTGGTAAAAGTTTATATTTCCAAGTCTCCTATGCCATAACCATATTTCATCATGTTTTCTTAGTTGACACTCTTCTCTATCTTCTTTCAACACATATACATTATTTTATGTCTTTATGCCTTTAGCCACCACTTGTCCCGAGTTTACATACTTTATCTTACAATCTTTGGAAGTGAACACTATTTCACATCCTTTGTCACACATTTGACATACACTGAGCAAATTATGTTTCAGCCCATCTACAAGAAGAACATTTTGGGTGTTTCCTTTACCATTACTCAAACTCACCATCCCTTTACCCTTGATTTTACCTGGTTCATCATTTCCAAAGGTTACATTTCCTGTTTTTCTTTTACTTATAGACAAAAAACTATCCTTGTCTCTAGTCATGTGCTTGGAACATCGAGTGTCTATATACCAGGGGTCTTTTTGTTTTTGAGTTGAAAGTACTAGACCACATTTTTCACTATATTTATTTTTCCATGTGCTAGCATTTCTAGCTAAGGGATTTATCCTTGGATCTGCCTTGTAATTATTTAGATGGCAGGTTGCATCTTTGTGGCCGAAGTTATGACAGTTATAATATTCAAGCTCATTGCTCAATAGATCAAAGTGATTGGTGCTACATTGTCTACTCATTGGCTTCTTAGTTCTATGTTGCAAAGATTTTTTATTTCTTGACCTCCTCAGTTGCATGTCTCTAAGCTTAATCTAACAATTTGCAATCTTATGACCAAAATTAGAACAATAAAAACAATAACCATGGAAGAAATTTTGGTACCTGAATGATGGCCTTCTTCTTGGCATTTGTTGTTCCATGTTCTGATGTATTTGTTTTTTATTAGGGATCATCTTGTCTTGATTAGATTTTAGTGGCATAGTACTCACATGGTCTGATTGTCTGCTGACTTGGAACTTGATCATCTTTACTGGCTCTTTGTTTTCTGGTTGTTTGTTGCTTGAACCACTTACATAACCTAAACCAATATTCAACAAAGGAGATCTTTGTTTGCTCAGAATGTCATTTAGTTCTGTTGAGGCTATAATGCTTGGAATATTTTGGAGATACAATGCTTTAAACTTCTCCATCTCTTTTCCGGTTTTTACAACCTCTTCTTCCAAAGCTTCACATCTTGCCTTCTTCTATGATAACTTTTGTTTTAGAATGTCCTCTATTTTCTTTTCCTCTTCTAATTCCACTTTTAGTAAGGAAAAGTCTTCATCAGGTTTTTTACTGTCTTTCTTGAACTATATCAACAATTGTTTTTTATTTTTCTTCTTAGATCTGAGTCTAGCAATTTCTTCTAGGGTGTTGATTAGTTCTCCGTCCAATTCAACCACATATTCTTGATCATTAACATCACTTCCTGTGATTTTATTATCATAATCCTCTTTCGACATTAGCATAAAGTCATTAACCTTATCTTCAATAGAAGAGTCCTACTTTCATCATTTGAGGGATCATCATTATTGTTTACACAAAGGATTTTCTTCTTAAAATTATCTCTTTATAGACCTTCTTGTGTTTGTGCTTATCTTCATCGTCATATGTCTAATCCTTTATTTTGTGAGGACACTTGGATGCAAAATGACCTATCTTACCACAGTTGAAACATTTGAAGGGAAGTTTGCCTTGTTACCTTCCTGATACTTTTATTAGTCTTCTCAAAAAAAATTCTTCAATTTCATCAGGCTCAGAATCCTCATTCTTATTTGCTTTAAATGATGCTTCTCTAGAGGTGGGTTTATCTTTAACTATCCTCATTTCATATGCAGTCAAGGTTCCTAGAATTTGATCAAAAGGAAAATATGTTAGATCATTAATTTCTTCTATATAAGAGACCTTTGGGTTTAACCTATCTGACAGAGATCTCAAAATTTTCTGAACTAAACAGGCTTCCTCAATTTTTTTCACCAAGTCCTTTCATTGCATTTAATAGTTCTTCAACTCTCAGAAAGTACTTCCCAATAGTTTCATCTTCTTCCATCTTTAGTTGTTCAAACTGTACTCTGTAGGTTTGAAGCTTGGATCCCTTTACCTTCTCATTACCTTCATAACTGTTAATGAGTTTGTCCCACATTTCTTTGGCAGATTCTAAGTGCATAATTTTTACATATTCTGCTTCTACAAGCCCACTCATAATAGAATTCATAGCCTTAGCATTGAAGCTGAATTCTAGCTTGTCATCCTTAGAAGATAGTACAACCGAATTTACATAACCAGTCTCTACCACATCCCAAAGATTTTCACTTAAAGCCATTATGTAGGTTCTCGTCCTAACTTTCCAGAAGGAAAAGTTTGTTCCATTGAACAGGGGGGGCTTATTGGTTGAAGTTCCTTCATGGATAGTCATGTTTAAACTCTAGAATCTACCCTTAGATAAAAGGAACCTTGCTCTGATACCAATTGTTGGACAACTGAGAGGGGGGGGGGTGAATCAATTTTCATTGTGATTAAACAATTATTCCCATTTTTAACTATTTACAAAACACTCAATGATGATCACAATAATGCAAGGAAGTAAGAAATAAAATATACAACATCAATCACACACATGAAATATACAGAGTCAAATATTTCCTGAGGAAACCCATAAAGGGAAAAACCTCTTCTTCTGGATATGATAAGTAGTATTTATTTTTTGTACATTATCATTCTTATGAGCACCAACTCCTTTTGAGGCTACCACCTCTATTTTAGAACAAGCAACTTGCTGAGAGCACCAACTCTCTAGTTTCTCTACCACCCACTAGAAGGAAAAACCAACTCCCTGAGTGTTCCAGCACTAATTGGATGGAAGCACCAACTTCCAGTCACACAGGCACCAACCTGTATAACAGAGAACGATATTTCTCCCTTGCACCACCCTACCACCCTGGTTTTTCCAGTTGCAACCAGATGGAAGCTATGACTCCTTGTGTTCAAGAACCCACTTGAAACTCTCAGGAAAACAGTCCTCCATAGCACCTACCTACCACCCTGATTATAAAAACTTCATTACAAAAACTTATTACAATGATATAGTGTTTGTCAATGGCTTACCAGTCTCCTCATTGTTCTGCTGCATTGTTCTACTCTGCCTGCATCAGTGTCTTCCTGCTCGCATCTTCTTGATCTTCTTGTTCTTCTTCTCTGTCTCTACATGCACACCTCAGCTTTCTCTTCCTCTCTCAGATATTCATTTGTGTTCTATGTCTTTCTTCTGTGCTTTATGCTCTGTGCAACATTTCCATTCTATGTGCTACACCTCTTCTGTGTGCTTCATCTATTGGTCATTGCATGCTTCTACCCGCATTAATAAATCTAAACATAAGAAACCATCTCTTCTCTGTTTTGCATATATTTATCCTACCAAGTCCTCAGCCAGATCATACACCTAACTCTTCATCCTATCTAGCGATTATGCTGAGTTTGTTCTTCATCAGTAGTCGTTATCCTGAGATTCTTTGGCTTCTATGGAAGTTATAGTCTTCGACGCTTTTCCATATGTCAATTGTCTCTATGATGAGTCGTCATTCCACTGGCAGTTACCTCGAGATTCTTTAGCTCCTCTGGTGATCACCCTGAAGCTCCTCGAGTTCTCTGGAATATACAATCACTATGTTCTAGAAGCTACTGAGAAAACCTTCGCGTGCTCATCCCTTTGGCGCCCTTTCCCTTCCTAAGAAAAATTCACAGTGGGCACTATATTTTCTTGCTAAGCCCTTTCCTTTCACATGACCACTGATGGTGACCTTACGCCAATCTAGAAGGTGCTTCACAACTTCTCACTTCAAAATTTCTATTGTGAGTTACCTCGATTTTCCCAACTCGTGAAAATTTGAATTGGAGCCTAGATTTTCTAGCTCCTTCCCTTATTTTCCAATGATGTGACCTTGGTTATGACCAGGGGCCAAGCAAAAGGGTTCTTCACGACTTCGCACATCGGATATCCAGCTGTGAGTTGCCATGATTCTCCCAAACCGTGAAACTCCGAGATGGAGCCTAGCAATGTTATCTCCTTCCCTTATCTTTCGCTAATGTGACCATGGTTGTGACCACAGGCCTAACTTCTGAATCTATGCTTTCCAGATCAATGGTCCATATCTCTCTGTGATCCAACGGTCTGTTAAATTTTTAATTAAAATGAAGTACCAAGGAAAGTGTTTCTCTTCCATAGGCGCTTAAGGGGAGAAATTGCTGAATGTGAGTCTTAGTCAAATTAATTTGTGAGATGCAAATTAAAAGATAACTTTATGATTAAAGTGAGGGTGAGTGAAGAGACACCAAATCTCAGCCACCCATCTGATCTAATCTCAATTGTTAGATTAGAAAACTCCTCACCTTCCCTCATGAGGTTGATTAAGGCAAAAGGGCGCACCCATTCTTGGGAGTTGAAGAAATCTTGGTGAGAGGCCAAGAGGCTTTTTGGTGAGATGCCAAGAGAAAGAGAAAGTTGAAGCAACAACAGTCTTGTTGATAGAACAAGAGAGGAGCTGAAGCATTCTTGTTGAGAGAACAAGAGGAGCTTAAGAATTCTTGTTGAGAGAACAAGAGAGAGCAAGAGAGAGGTCAAGCTGAAGAAAAGAGACAGCAGCTGCAATTTCTGGGAGCATTGGCATGCATTCCAAAGTTGTCGAATAGCATTGAGTGGCACAAAAATTGAATCTTAGCAGAGTTTTGGCACGAATTTTGTGACAGTTCGTACAACATTAATTGCCGTATAGTTGTATGAATTTCTGGTTCAAAAATTGAGGAGCAAAGCTACAGGAATGTCCAGATAAGTTTGTGTAAATATCTGAAGATGAATATGCTGTAAAAGAATTTCTCAAAAGCTCATAAATAATACAAATCCCTCTCTCACTGGTTTTCCCCTTGTGGGTTTTTCCAGGGTCGAAGTTAGACCGAATATCTTTGTGTCTATATTTTCTGAGTTTTGCATATTGCTGATATTTTATTTCTGCGTTGAAAACGATGTTCATAATCCTCATGTTTTATTTCTGAAATTTATTTTCTGTTAAGTTTTTTATATGCTGAAACACCAGGCTGTAGCTTATGTTGAAACACCAGGTTGTAGCATAAGCTGAAACACCAGGCTGTAGCATATGCTGAAACACCGGGCTGAGTATATGCTGAAACACCAGGTTGAGTATATGCTGAAACACCAGGCTGTAGTATATGCTGAAACACAGTGCTGAGTCATATGCTGAAACACCAGGCTGTAACATATGCTGAAATAGTGCTGAAACTGAGTTTGGCATTTAAATTTGAC
>JZKD02S1955171.1:79308-93254 GCA_000966675.3 Picea glauca | reverse complement strand
CAAATCCCTCTCTCACTGGTTTTCCCCTTGTGGGTTTTTCCAGGGTCGAAGTTAGACCAAATATCTTTGTGTCTATATTTTCTGAGTTTTTCATATTGTTGATATTTTATTTCTGTGTTGAAAACGATGTTCATAATCCTCATGTTTCAATTCTGAAATTTATTTTCTGTTAAGTTTTTTATATGATGAAACACCAGGCTGTAGCTTATGTTGAAACATCAGGCTGTAGCATAAGCTGAAACACCAGGCTGTAGCATATGCTGAAACACCAGGCTGAGTATATGCTGAAACACCAGGCTGAGTATATGCTGAAACACCAGGCTGTAGTATATGCTGAAACACAGTGCTGAGTCATATGCTGAAACACCAGGCTGTAACATATGCTGAAACTGAGTTTGGCATTTAAATTTGACTTAAAAGACAGCGATACTGAAACTAGGTTGGGATTTTGAAAAATTAACATGGTCGAGATCTTCTCTTCGCACTTCGAGACTTTGCACTTCATGATTTAGCTCTTGTTTGATCGATGACCCACATCAATCTGTGATCTGACGGTCCAGATTTCATCGAGACTTTGTATCAGATCAACGGTCCACAAATGCCCATGATATAAGGGGCTTAGATCAACTCTCAAACTTAGACATCGTGATTTCCTACAACTCTCACCTTTGAATTTTCCAGTTTGTGAGTCAGTGAAATATTGATTTCTCGCCACATGTCCTTCCCAACTCCAACGACTAGGATCGACTCCACTCTACCCCTTGGAAATATTTCGAAGTTTGATTCTTCAAACTCCTGGATCTGCTACCACCTGTCAACCCTGACGATGGATAGTTCCAATGACTTCAGAACTTGTCTCATGCACTTTCCTTGGGATCCAACGGCTGTTGGTCCATGCACTCAAATATAACGATTGATATCTGTTCCTCTCCTGTGCACTCGTTCCTCCTATATGGACTCTAATCTAGCGGTCCATATTCTTCACATTGTTCAATCCAACACCCACTATTTCTCCTCCTCTTGAGTTGATTCTTCCTCCTAACTTGGAAGAATTTCTAAGTGTCAAAGGCCTCGACCTTTGATCCTTCTGCAAGTCCTGATGAGTTTGGGTCTTGTCTACGTTTCTGAGAACACTATCTCTCCTGAGATTTCGCAATGAAGTTAACCTCAGCCTTGGCCCACACTTGTGCTCTGTGTGAAATGTTGTGCTATTACTCCTGAGCTTGTAGACACAAATTCTCGATGCTATCATCATTGCTTTTCTATTTTCCATCGTTGTTGTTTCCATCAATGACAAGCAACTCTACATGTAAACATGTCATTGTTTTTGTTGTTCTTGCCTATAAACATACCATCATCATTGTTGTTCTTACCATCAATGAAAAGCAACGCTTCCTGTAAACATGCAAACATGAGAAGACAGATTCAGAGCAGTCAGTTAGCAGAAGTACAATTTGATAGATTAATCAAGACTTCATGATAGTATAGTGATAAATGGGTCATCATTATGGACAGTTGCAAAAGTAGAGTCTTGGAAAGTATGGAAATAGATGGATTCGTAAGAACACTTAGCAGGTTTGGATAGATATATGACAGTGGACGAGAGCATGGATTCATATATTGGTTCAAAGAGTGGTTCAAAGACAAAGGAACAATATCATAATGGATGATAATTATACAAGAAATGGCTCAAACAATGCTAATGAATTTCAAACTGACAGATATTTTTTGGAGCATGTAGTGCATACATCAGTTCACATTCAAAATAGAGTAATTCTCAGAAACAACAATGACAAAACTCCCTACAAACTATGGAAAGGAAGCGTAGACAACAACCTCTACATCAAGGTAACTCAAGGTAATATTTTATTAATTGAAATTTATGTTGATGATATTGTTTTGGAAGTACTAATGATAGGTTAAGCTAGAAATTTGCAAAGGATATGCAGAATGAATTTGAAATGTCATTACTTGGAGAACTATCCTTCCTTTTGGGTCTTCAAATATGTCAAAGAAACTAAGGAATTTTTATTTCTAAAACTAAGTATATCAGAGAAATGCTAAAGAGGTTTGGAATGGAAGATTGCAAACCAGTTACCACTCCTATGCAAACCAATTGAAAGTTGAGAAAAGATGATGATTAAAAGTCTACAAACCAGAGGAAATATAGGTCAATGATTGGTAGCTTACTATATGTGACAACAACTAGACCAGATGTAATGTAGGCAGTTGAACATGTGGCACGATTTGAAGCAGCTTCAAAGGAATCACATGTATTAGCAGTGAAGAGGATTTTTAGATATCTCAAAGGAACAAAAGAGTTTGGATTATGGTATCCAAAAAGAAAGGATCTATCACTTATTGCCTACACAGATGTAGATTGGTGATCAAAATCTGGACCAGGGGTCAAAATTTGGCTCAAAAATAAAAGTTCTTAGAATTGCCTCAAAACAAACGAGTGTGTAGCCCTCATTTTCACAAACCCAACGCAACTCGTTTGGGTTCAAACGGACATCGGATGAGAAAGATATCACAATTTGTTTGAATCACCAAATAGGTAAAAAAACAATTGTGTTGACTATACAATCCGTACATGCTGACGTGGCAGAGGTCGTACGATGATGTGGCATAGGTCGTATGTCCAAGTGGAATATGATGATGTGGCATTCACTCATTGACAGATGTGGTCAAATCAAATTGTGACACGTGGCATGGTCTTTGGCAAATTATGAGGTGCCACGTGGCCCAGTCGTGGGATTCCACATGGCACCATGGTATAGGTTGGTTGGTTAAAACATTATGGAGTCCATGGGGATCGAACCCTGGACCTCCCCCAAGGTTCAGCGCTTTGGTAGTGTGTGGGATACCACTAGCCCACACGGTGGTCCTTGTAACTTATATGGTTTTTATTATATTTGAATTGGATTAATGTTTAATATGGCGGGGGGTTGCGCTGGGGCTTAGCCCCAGCCCACGGTTGTATGTATTACCACATGACCCATTATATATATACGGAGGGCGCACATTTTTAAACAAATGACAAAGCCCTTGGTCGCATACACCTTATATCATATGACCTTAATATAATGTGCGCAAATATTTCTTTGGCGTCCAGCCCTTAGATTCGGGTGCTAATACATATGACCCCGATTTTATATGTGACCACACACATAGCACAGGAGTTTTAAACCAAACGCGCTGACACTTGTCGGTTGTTCATTTTCTTTGGGACTTAGCTCTTTTGTGAGCGGTCACATGGACCCATGTGCCCACGAGTTTGGCGGTTAGGGGCTAGGCGCGCCCATAACCATCCTACATTTTGATTAGTTTTGTGGTTACGCACATGTGCTAGGTTTTAGCATGAATTTGGAGCGTGTTCTTGGTTAGAGCACATAGAGGTGTGTTTTGGTGAACTAGAGACAACAAGCTTGAAGGAAGAGAATGGCAGGAGGCCTATCTTCTTCATTTTTTGGCCAAATGAGGCATTGAAAAAGCCCAGCTAGGAGTTTTTGGACGTTCTGAATCCATTGGCACTATTTTCAAAGCCATTTGAAGACTTCTTTTGCAGGTTTTTAACCATTGAAGTTTCAGGCAGCTCCAGGGAGCTTGAAGCCCTCATTGTTTGAGGCCATGCTCAGATGAGCCTATGTTTGTTTTCTGTGATTGAATAATCATTTTTGGCTAATTAATATGCTCTGAACACTTTGGGATAGGTTTCAAATCCATTTGAAGAATTTTACAGGTGTTTTTTCCACAGATAAGCTCAGGGAAGCTTAAGGCCACATGTAGAAGAAGTCATGCTCGGATGAGCCATGATCCGTTTTCAGAGTTCTATTAGTCATTTTTGTGGTTTTTATGTATTCTGATCCCAATGGTATAGTCATAATTTCCATTGGAGTTGAGCAGTAGATTGTAAAATAATCTTTGACAAATTAATCCCAGAGAGCCAAGTCCATTGATGGAGGCTCAAGGAGATGTAGCCTAGAGAGGGGTGAACTCCTTTATCATGTTGTTCTTGTTGTGAGTGTTTCCTGGTTATTATTTTCTATTGTATTTATGAAAACAACTTATTTAATCTTGCAAAGAACTCACACATAAACATTTAAAAGAAGAAGCATAAACTTGGCACATAATCTATCTTGCATATTTTAACACATGGAGCAAGGTCTTGTAAATTTTTATTTTAATGAAGTAAAGGGTGCTTTCATAGCATAACAAGTCAACCTTCTATTTTCATATCAATTGGGAAGGTTTCATTGATGACCAACGAAGCACCAGTGGAGAAACATTCTACTTGGGTGAGTGTTTAGTATCTTGGCTAAAAAAGAAACAATCATCAATATCCTTATCTATAGCCAAGGTAGATTATATTGCAACAATATCATGTTGTACACATGTTATATGGATGAAACAAACTTTGACAGATATACAGGTTGAGTATGATGATCCCATTCCAATCTATTGTGATAATACAAGTGCCATCAATATCTCAAAGAACCCAGTGATGCACTCCAAGATGAATCACATTCCAATCAAGTATCACTTTCTACAGGAATAGGTTGCAGATAATAAAATCATATTTGAATATGTGGGAACAAAAGAACAAGTGGCATACATCTTTACAAAATCGCTTCCATAGGAATCCCTTGAGTATCTTCGCTAGAAACTAGGAGTAATTTCTACTCCAAAATGAATTCTTTTGAATGATTATCTTATATGTCTTAGATGTACATGAGGAAACACCATAAATAGGACAAAGGGGGAGAGATTTATTAGATGCAAAGGTAAATTCTTGGAGAGAGAGTATGGAGGCATGTTTCCAAGGGGAGCGATTGTCACAAGGGTGTTGGTATTACGGCTTCCATTACACCAAAACCGACAGGTGATTGGTAAACTCACCACCACCATATTTCAAGGATCAATGAGAGGCAGTTAGTCCCTTGTCACGATACATCGGGGAGCACTGACTACTTGCAATTTCATGCAACAATCTCCCCTTCAACATGAACTGAGTGTGTATCGAACTCATGACCTCTAGATCTGATACCATTTGTTGGTATTATGAATGTCGTTACACCAAAACTTGCAGGTGTTATCGGATAAATCGGTAGGTGCGGACACTAACTGATCTCCCTAGATCCAACTAGATATAGAACAAAACACACCATAACATGAATCTTTCCTTAAGTTTTAAATATTGAATTTACTAACTAAAGAGGGATAGGTGACATACCGTTTAAACGTTGCTTTCTCTTGCTATCGCCATCCTAGATTCATTCCAATGCTCATACAATGATGAACCTATAAAAGAAGGAAACCAACCAAAGTGATAGCAACATCATAAACTCAATATAAACCTATGTATGTGATCAACGAATCATACAATAAAACACAACAAGATTTATCGAAAAGAATCGTATTACTGTATCATATTAAATGTGAAAGAGAGATTACAACCATGACCTTGATGTCATAAGGCCCCTTCTATCTATCCTTCATTCCCCACACACTTACACTCCAAGAATTTTGAGAGCATAGATCTGATAATATTCACAATCTATCTTGACAAAGTGGCTCATCTAGCCAAGCTAAAGTTCAAAAGCTAATTTCATCCAAGCCAATCCAAAAAGATCCAAAGCTAACTTTCTCCATGAGAGATCCTCTCCTTTTATAATTTGAAGAGGATAAGGTGAGGAGGTTAGGATCAACCCACTAAATCATGAAAGCGAGTAAGATCCAAACCATTCGGATGCCACCTCACCATGGAAGTTTCTCCTTCTAGAAGCATCGAGAAGATGATCGTTTTTCCCACGTATGAGAATTTTCACACCCTACCTATAGAGAAAACTGCGAACTCCTGATGACCTAGCTATGATGCAGCCTGTGAGAATCAGGCATTCTCACACCCTAGCTATAATGCAGCCTGGGAACTTCCTTTTTTATAGGTTTTTTACAAAGGAAAATGCAACTTCTTTTCTCTGGAAAAGTTCTTCTCTCTTCTTCCTTCAGGAACTCATGCCACTGACCCCTTTGAAGACTACAGATAGGTTTACATCATTAACGGTCATAGGGATGACAAAAATAATGTGTAACAGAGAGCCTCCCAAAGTATGAAGTTATAACAAAGTGATAGCTGAAATACTTTGTCGAGTGTGTGTAGGGAACAAGGAACAGTCGATCAAAAACCTACCAACAAACAAGGAAATATAGTACAATAATATATCATCACTGAGGTAGGCATTCCCATACTCAGAATACAAATGACTCAAAGCATAAATGCCAACATGCAAAGATCCATGTCAAGTAAGACAGGTCATGGCCACCAAACATACACTGTGGATCCATGCCGATATGACTCAAATATGAACATAGCCACCAAAAATACATTGTGGATCTATGTGTTAAAGAGTCAAATTTGAACATAGCTACGAGACATACAATGTGGATCTATGCAACAGTACAAGATGAAAATACTCCAACGCAACCTGAATCTATGAGAAAAGATCTAGGGTCTTCATCTCCACCACTCTATAGTACAAATCTAACCATGGGAATACATGTGTCGAAGTCGAACATGGTAGAAACCACTTGATTACCAGTCATTAGTGTATATCGTTAACAATTGCGAGGTAAATCACCATTAATGTCAATGACTCCCAAGGTACACTAGTACAATCCAATGAATGTGAATCAATGAGATGAGGTTGAACACTCGATGGAATCTCTCGATCAAGGGTCGATAATGAAAACCCACTGTCGAAAGAAAGGAAACCTGCCATTGAGGCATGCAAGTTCCAAGGTACCAATTGGTTTCTAAGTCTAATTCCTGGATAATCAGTTGAAGTCGACATGAAAAGACTCGTCACAAGAGGGTCTTAATGTATCCCACATCAATGACACGAAACAGGTAACACGATTTGATGTAGATCAGAGTAACAAGTGATTCAGGACTGACTCAGGGATGACCGACGCAATAGAAGGCTTTAAGGACTGCAAAAATGGCCGACACAATAGAAGGATTTTCAGGTTGGACATCTTCTTGAACATATTGACGACACAACAACTGTCTTGGGAACACTGACTCAACAACAGGGATCACAGACTGATTTGTAATCTTATAAAGGAGTATGATCAAGAGACAAGTGGATTTTCCANTTTAAAACAAAACAAAATTATGCTTGGACCTGGTTTCATTTTTACACAAGCTTGAACCAGAGGAAACTATGCTTGAGGTAAGTGGTTTCATTTTTACACAAGCTTTAACCATAGAAAACTATGCTTGGACTTCCCAACGCATAACACATGGATGGTTGGTACTTATCCCCCAGCTTAAGGAACTTGGGGGTTTTTTAGCATGAAGTCTAGAGGTTGAGGAAAATGCCCTCCAAGCTTCATTTCATCCAAATGCAAAGGAGAAGGAAAGGAAGCTTCAAAAACTAGACGATGGACTTGACTCAAATAGAGAGGGGGAAAACTGTTTCATTTTTTTAACGAGCTTGACACAGAAACAAGAACTATGCTCGTAACCTCTGTTTCATTTTTTAATGAGGTTGCCACAGAGATGAAAAAACTATCCTCGTAAGTGGTTTCATTTTTTAACAAGCTTGAAATTAGAAAACTATTCTCAAGTCTAGTTTCATTTTTTAACAAGCTTGAAATCAAAAAATCATGCTCATAGACCTCTATTTCATTTTTTAACATGGTTGCCTCAGAGACGCAAAAAACTATCCTCGATGTCTCTCTTCTTGATCATGGATTCCGAGAGGACAATGCTCTGGAATGGCACCATGTCAAGGGACAAAACTCGGTGGCTTCCAAGAGGTCTTCACTGGAAGGAAGAAACACACTCTAGAAGGACACCATGTCGAGGGTCATGACAGGAGTAAAGAGATCAGGCTCTAACAACCCTATCGAAGAGATAACCATGTCAACTACGGGATCTAAGTCATCAGAAGTTGAATACATGGGAGACAACACCACATAATTTACCTGTGGTAGGGGTGATAACGTTGGCATATAAGAACCATTTAGGGAGGTAATCCAGTCAAGATCGATGAATGAAAGTTGATCAAAAGTCACAATTCTTCGATCATGAGGGAAATATATCACATGAAAAAGAGTGGACACAATAGCTTTCATGGCATAGACATAATCCCGCCCAAGGAGTAAAGAGAAATCCAAGGGGTCTTGGACTACCATGACGTCAATAAAGACAATTTTCCTTCCCAAAGTTACAGGAAACTAAGGAAGGGTCCCTAAAGGTTGACTGGTTCTTCTGTTAAAATATAACATATTATGGGTAATCGATGCAAGTGGAGGACAACCCAAATCTTGCCAAGCAAAAGAGGACAAAATTCTAATGGATGCACCTTCATCTATCAACATCTGAGGAACGTCCCGACCACAAACTTGCACTATAATCTGGAAAGGAATGTGAGAGGGAAGACAAGGTCTAGTTAGCATACCCCAATTAAAAAGGACGGCCTCACTACTTGGAGGGGTTTTCATGGGAGAAGGAGGAATACCCCCGACATGGCAGAGTCTATATCAACGAGAAAAACATGGGTAGTATCGGGTTTACTCTCGAGACAGAGAGTAGGATCGATCGAAGATGAGATCGAATTGACCACTTGGGTTGCATTATCCAAGGGGAGAATGGGATCGACACTTGGAAAAGGATCGATCGCTTGGGTTTCACTCTCTAACAGGAGAGTAGGATCGACCGAGGATAGGATCAGATCGACCACTTTAGTTTCACTCTCTGAAGGGAGAGTGGGATTGACCAATTGGTCTATTGGTTCAACCAAGGATGTGACCAGATTGACCACTTGATCAACTGGACTGACCGACGGGAGAACCATATTGATCATTCCATCAAGTAGAAGTGGGTTGAGAGAAAGCTTGCGATAAGCAACTGGAAGTTGAGGCTGTGAAATAGTCATGTCTTCCAGGAATTTCGAGGCTTCTTCCATATGAGGGAAAAGGTGAGTTAGATGAATCCCTTTGCATAAAATACATAGGAACTTGACTCTAATTTTATTCATCCCAATGGTATCATGACTAGTTGACGGGAGGTCATCAACATGTTGTTCAAAGGCTGACGACATGGGTTGGTCAGGGTGTGTAGACCATACTTCTATAACCTTGGATAGACCAGGGAAATCCTTAAGAATATGGATACCCTTACAAAACCTACAAGGGTACTTGGGCTTACGAGTTGTTTGGGTGATCTTGACATCATAAACACTCCCAACATGATTAACAGTAACTGGTTGTTTTCCAACATGTTTTACAGTGGTTGGAGGTTTTGACCCTTGTTTATCTTTCTTCTTCTTCTTATTCATTGGGTTACTAGCTTCAAAACTTTCACTCGACGAAGAAGATGAAATGGAAGGCGACCTTGCAAGCGAAGAAGGCGAAGAAGACCTTACTAGTGAAGAAGGCGAAGGATCAACATGAGGTTGATGTTCTTGGGGGGAAGTTCTTATGACCGAATCACTTACTACATTCGGGATTACCTGAGTGGAAAACAACCATATTGGTAATCCAATTGTGAGACCTGGAAGGCTCAAAGTAGCAATATGAAGAGGACCAATGTTTCCATAAGAAGGAAAAACAAAAGGCTCCCTTGGAGCAGGGGTTCCTTCATTGGTCATTCCGGGAACTGACGCCATTAAATAAATATCCAATCTAGAGTCCTCTAGGGAAAACAAACAACACACGCTAAAAATCTAGTAAGCAAGCAAGCAAACAAAACCTTCTCACAATGAATGCACTAGTTGGTGATGAAATCCAACATCATGGGAACAATGTAAGAAGGGGCTGAGATAGAGTGGGTGGAAAAGTTACGTTGATGACCTGCTTAACGGACTTACACCCTGGTGCAAGCTCCCATAGATAATCATGGGTATACCCTCCAAGGAGCCCAAGCGAGTTTGGCCAACATCGATTCCAGGTACCATGAAGACTTGCCCATCCACAGTCACCTTGTGTAAAGACCCTAAAGAGATAGTTCACTAAGGTTACCAATCAATACAGTGATGCCCGGGGAAACAATCGACAATCCGATCCACGTGCAATGGCAAGGTATCTAGCCTGAAATCAACTTGAAAGGATTCCACTCATCATTGTGGGTATACCTTCAAGCAACCCCCATAATACATGCAATCTCTACACCAAGACCGACAAAGAAGGGTGAGTAACTCTGCCAGTCTCAATGCGACCTCGTGATTGACCCTTGTGTTAGAAGGGCTTCCCAGGAAAAAATGAAGTATGTGGATTTAACTCTCCCTATCACAAGATACTATGTTTGTTTTCATCTTTGGAAAGTTATCTTTCACACCTATTCCAAAGCCCTATGACTAATCTAATGTAGGTTTTCTACCAAAAAATATAAAAATGTCTAATCAATTTTTATAAGCGCTTTATTTTATGGTTGTTGTTACTCAAGAGGAAAATGGCGTGGAAAATATAGTGTTTTGACCAACTCAAAAATTATGCAAAGAGATGAAGATGCAATCTTTTCATTTCGATGAAAGCTATGCTACGAGAAGGAGAAAACATTTATCATTCCCATATGCACGATGTCCCAAATTTTTTTAAACTCATCAATATCAATATTCTCAAGAAATTAGAAAAAGGTACTGTATTGTACACCAAGACCAAAAAATGCCAAGAATCATGCAATTTCGCTACTTCAAATGCAAGGATTCCCCCAATCTAATATAAAGCAAGAAATTAAATCCTTTTGTTTCAAAAATTTCACTAAAAGCAATAATGAACTTTGCTAAAACAAAGAAACCCAAACTAAAAGTTTTCTTTTAAAGNAAAGTTATCTTTCACACCTATTCCAAAGCCCTATGACTAATCTAATGTAGGTTTTCTACCAAAAAATATAAAAATGTCTAATCAATTTTTATAAGCGCTTTATTTTATGGTTGTTTTTACTCAAGAGGAAAATGGCGTGGAAAATATAGTGTTTTGACCGACTCAAAAATTATGCAAAGAGATGAAGATGCAATCTTTTCATTTCGATGAAAGCTATGCTACGAGAAGGAGAAAACATTTATCATTCCCATATGCACGATGTCCCAAATTTTTGTAAACTCATCAATATCAATATTCTCAAGAAATTAGAAAAAGGTACTGTATTGTACACCAAGACCAAAAAATGCCAAGAATCATGCAATTTCGCTACTTCAAATGCAAGGATGCCCCCAATCTAATATAAAGCAAGAAATTAAATCCTTTTGTTTCAAAAATTTCACTAAAAGCAATAATGAACTTTGCTAAAACAAAGAAACCCAAACTAAAAGTTTTCTTTTAAAGAGAACTATTCAGAAGAAATCTGATCTTTCCCTAAACAATTCTAAAGAAAACACACTCTTTGTAATTGAAAGACACTCAAAGCAAGAGACTAATCCTTCAAAACCAAACAAAGAAAATATGGCTAAAAGAAACGCAAAGAATGTCAAGAAGACTATAAATAGATCAATATAGGCTCCAAAAGTTCAATCCAGCTGATCAAAGAAAAACTGGGCATCAAAAAGACAGGAAGACCTAATCCAAAACTTTTACAAATGAGTTCGCAGCTTGGTAGTGGGGTACAGTGCAATAATTAGAGATTCTCCCAGTCTAGATACAGGCAGGGTGCGAGAAGGTCACACTGAACTGAAGAGTAGGGTGTGAACATCAATGATTCTCGTAGGCCATAGAGAGGTACAATGTGAGAAGGTTTGTAATCAAGAAAAATTTGGAAAAAGGACAAAGATTTTGAGTGAAATTTCAGATCCAGAGAGTCTGGATGGATCTCCCATAGACTCAGAGACCATAAATCAAGCAATCAAAGCAAGGGAAACTAGACTAACTAGGAAACAATCATCTCCCTAGTGGAGTCACCAATTTTGTTATCGGATAAATCGGCAGGTGTAGACACTAACTGATCTCCCTAGATCTACCTAGATCTAGAACAAAACACACCAGAACATGGCACTTTCCTTAAGTTTTAAATATTGAATTTACTAACTAAAGAGGGATAGGTGACATACCGTTTAAACGTCGCTTCCTCTCGCTATCGCCATCCTAGCTTCATTCCAACGCTCATACAATGATGAACCTGCAAAAGAACGCAACCAACCAATGTGATAGAAATAACATAAACTCAATATAAACCTATGTATGTGATCAAGGAATCATACAATAAAACACAACAAGATTTATAGGAAAGAATTGTATTACTGTATCATATTAAATGTGAAAGAGAGATTACAACCATGGCCTTGATATCATAAGGTCCCTTCCACTTTCCTTTGTTCCCCATACACTTCCACTCCAAGAATTCTGAGAGCATAGATCTGATAATATTCACAATCGATCTTGACAAAGTGGCTCATCTATCCAAGCTAAATCTCAAAAGCTAATCTCATCCAAGCCAATCCCAAAAGATCCAAAGCTAACTTTCTCCATGAGAGCTCCTCTCCTTTTATAATTTGAAGAGGATAAGGTGAGGAGGTTAGGATGATCCCACTAAATAATGAAAGCGAGTAAAATCCAAACTATTCTAATGCCACCTCACCATGGAAGTTTCTCCTTCTAGAAGCATCGAGAAGATGCTCGTTTTTCCCACGTATGAGCATTCTCACACCCTGCCTATAGAGCAGACCGCGAACTCCTCGCTACCTAGCTATGATGCAGCCTGTGAGAATCAAGAATTCTCGCACCCTAGCTATAATGCAACCTGTGAACTTCCTTTTTTATAGGTTTTTTACAAAGGAAAATGCAACTTCTTTTCTCCGGAAAAGTTCTTCTCTCTTCTTCCTTCAGGAACTCATGCCACTGACCCCTCTGAAGACTACAAATAGGTTTACATCATTAATGGTCATAGGGATGATGAAAATAATTTGTAACAGCGGGTGATTGGTAAACTCACCACCGCCAGATTTCAAGGATCCATGAGAGGCGATTAGTCCCTTGTCACGATACACCGAGGAGCAATGACTACTTGCAATTTTGGGCAACAAAGGGAAGAATGAGAAATATGACTACAGAGTGATACCCTTTGTCAAAGGGGGAGATATTATTCATATGAAGGGAGAGAGAGTAATCAAAGGGTTATAAACACAAAGACAAATCAAAGGCATGCAGACAGGGGGGCAGCCCCAAGGAGAGTTCAATCAAGGGGAGAAGCCCCAAAGGGAGATACCCTTTTCCATTGATGTCAAAGGGGGAGATATAGAAACATTGATGAGGATTATAAGCATGAATGTTACCATGACTAAGTGTTGCCATCAATGTTGGCATTGTCATCAATGCCAAAGGGGGAGATTGTCAGAAAATTGGCTTAGGTTGATGGATAGATGGTATGGATTGTTGGTTTTCATTGACGTCAACCATTGGAGAGTGATATTGTAGATTTATTTCAACCCTTAGTGATTGATTTCAACCCTTGGAGAAAGTCCAGTAGAAAATTTTGGTAGCACAAAGGTCTGGGTAATGGTCTGAAGGTTGTTTCATGTATAATGGTATTAGTTTTAATATATTTGAAGGTAATACTATTCTATATGGATAGAACATGTCATTCCATTTCCTATGGTACGTGGAAAGTCACATAAATCCTCACAGTTAGAGAGTTATGGCCATGTGAAGTTGGAGAACCCAAGTTTGGGTAATGGACCCAAGTTTGTTTGATGGATAACAGTACGAGTTTTGATATATTTGTAGGTAATACTATTCTATATGGATAGTACATGTCATTTCATTTTCATTGGTATCTGGAACGTCACATAACTCCTCATGGTTAGAGAGTTATGGCCATGTGAAGTTGGAGAACCCACATGAGTCATCTAGAAGCCCCAAAAGGTCAAAGTAGTCAAAGTGGTTTAATAGATTTTTAGAAGGTAAATAATAAAGTGAAGTGATGAGTGTACTATAATTCAAAGTGAATACAA
>JZKD02S1955171.1:15471-74011 GCA_000966675.3 Picea glauca | reverse complement strand
AATATTACTCAATGTATTCTCTGAAACTCCTCCAATTTTCACTCCTTGAATCCTCCCCAAAAAGAGGCTATAGAAAGAATGGTAGACTTTATTCAATTATGGTCTATTCAGAAGACCCAACTTTTACAGCATGCCCCACGCTCAATATTTAACATATGATTCTGAAACTTGCACACAAGAAACTAAAGTCCATACTCTTTCCAATTGAAGTGGTCCCACTTCATTTGGATTCTGTATGAAGAAGTTATGATTGTTTTACCTGAAACACTTGTTTATTGACTAGCTTCGGGACTAGTCACAAACCCTATCTTCCACATACTATATCTCCATAATAATAGCGAATCAAGATCTGAATTTATTACCAGAGGTACCTTGATATGTCTTCTCAATACCATAGCGATTTCACCATCTGAATCGTTCTAATGTTATAGAAAAAATGGTGAGATGACCTGAAAATAACATACCTTAGAACACATCACTAAAAGACTTCATCCTCCCTTGAAATCCAACCTTCTTTTACTTCTTATTTCCTCTGAAATCCGACTTGTATCAAATGAATTTATAGTGATGTTTATTTATACCATTTATGTCACTTCCTTTTAACATTAGGGTCGGCCTGACACTTTCTTATTTTGTAATTCTTTTCTTTAATTGTCTTCAGGGCCTTCATGTACTTCCTTATTCAATTCACTTTGTCATCTTCAAAAATTCATTTCTCCTCAACCATGAGGATCCACGTGATGTGCCACATACAAAATAAAACAACATGATGTATACTATACATTCATGGGTGTTGTATATGCATGTGCATTGTCCTTCATGTCCAAATACCTTTATCAATCTTGTGGTCCAAAACCCATGACTAGGGTTGACATCAATGACAACAACCAATCTTCCAACAGTATGTTACTGGCACTCTTTCCCGTCTAACATAATGAGCAATGTTTTGTAGAGTTTTTAACAGATAGGAAGGCACATTTACTAATCTACCATGGTGAAGATGGGATGAAGTCATGATTGTAAACAGCTTTGTACCTACCTTCACAGGTGATGTAGTTTTTCAAGAATATAACAACTTGTTGCCATGGATGTGGTAAAGATTCAAGTGTTGTCCTTCATCCTCTAGGTTGAACTTCTTCTCCCTCTTCCAAAAAATTTGTCTTGTTGTGGGAAGTGGCATTTTTCAAAAAAACCACTGTGTACCGATTCTGGGTAAACCAATAAATTCTTCTATGGTTTCCTCTGTTACTTCAACTCTTATTCCTCCTACCCTTGAATGGTCTATTTCTAAATTTTGAGAAAATTCCATTGCCACAACACTATCAAACCCTCTGAGTCATTCAAAATAATTAATCCATCCCGCCTCCTTGAACTTTATGTATGTTGTCGGAAACTGGAGAAGAGAAGACAAAGATTTAGGCTCATGTCACATAGTTGGTCCACCCATGTTTGACAACTTCAGTTTATTAGTTACAATGCTTGGAATTTCAACTCATCTCCATGTTTCATACTCAGAGTCACTGAATTGAAAAGTTATGCATGCGTAGAAGGGAAATTAGTTATGGCAAGGAAAGGTGATGAAATATTTGGAGATGATGATTGGATGAAATGGCGAAAGAGTCGGTGAGGTATAATGGATGATGAAGTGACATACTCCAAAAATGAGTATAATTGGTCGATGAAAATAACATGGAATGCCATAGAGGAATAATCATTACTCATTTGTCATATCCCACATTATCGCACATGCAAAGAATAGTAACGTACCTTTGGAATATTACCAATGGCGGCTAATGATGTTGCTTTGACACTTTTTAAATTGACGACACTTTTTAATAAATCCACAACTAATTAATGAGAAATGGTAGTGTCTTGGAATTTATCGAAACATTTTGCAGAGAAAATAGGAATTTGTCAGAAACAACAAGAAAAATGACAGTGTTTCAAAAAATGATTGAAAAGTAGCAGTGTTTCAACGAAATGGCGGAAAACAGTGACGTTTATTGAAATGGTGGAAAAATGGTGGTGTTTCAGTGAAATGGCAAAAAAAAATAGCGCATAAATTTCTCCATATGCTATGTTTCTCTGATTATACTTATGCTTCCTATAATGTATGAAACAACAAGTCTACCAACACAAATCTTTGTTGATCTTATTAATAAAACAGAAAGAAAATAAATTAACTAAGTTTTTATGCTAATCGAAACAATGTGCAATTTATTTATGTACATGATTTATTAAAAATACGCAGTCAAAATTTTATGATTTTTATGCAGTAGGATCAATCTCCTCCCCATTGAAAAAGTGATAACCTGAATCTTCAGTGATTTGAGAAACAAAATTTTCTTTTGACAATGATAATTGATACAATCGTAAACGATTTACATTTGCAAATATTAGTGTTTCTGCATCATTGATGGTCATTAGTTTAACAATCCCATTATCAAATACTATGTCCACCTTGTATGGACTGAGCTATCATGTTTGCAACTTCCCTTTGAAATCCTTAAAGTGTGAATCATAAAACAATGCCCACTCTCCATTTTGAAATATTTTCTTCTTAATAAATTGATCACGCCATTTCGAGCATTGTTATTGGATTACAAAATTTTGGTGTAGAGCTGTTGAACATTTTTCATCTAATTCATTAAGTTGTTGAAGCCTTTTCTTTTCAGCTTCTGTCAAATCCAGGTTCACACTCAAAGCAGTTTTCAATGTTTCGATTTCAAATTCAACTAGAAACACAACATTATTTCCATACACAAGTTTGTAGGGCAAAAATCTTGTTGTATTTCACCAAGTGGTTTTGTATGCCTATATTTCTTTAGGTATTCTTTCAGCCCAATCCCTGCAATGAATTTTTACATTTTTTTAAGGATTGCTTCAATTACTTTGTTTTTACTTTCCACTTGGCCATTTTCTTGTGGATGATAGGGTGAAACCATCCGATGTTGAATGTGAAATTTATCCATAAGTTCCTTAATAAAATGAGATGTGAATGTTGGACCTCCATCTATAACTAGTTTTGTAGGTATCCCATACCTGATAAATATGTTTTCAAACATGAAGTCAGAAACAACTTGCTATTCGGCTCTAGTCATTGCCTTAGCTTCAACTCATTTAGTCATATAATTTGTGTAGAAAAATATGCAATGTTTCTGATTGGATGGAGGGTTTATGGGCCCAACAAAATCAAGATCCTATATTTCAAATGGATCTATCACAAGTTGGGGTTGCAATGGCATTTTATATAATCTATTTGTCTCAACCATTCTCTGAAAGCTATCACATGTTTGCACATAATTGTTAGCACCCTGGAACAAATTTGTCCAGTAATACCCCATTCAGAGTATCTTGTATCCAGTTCTTTTATCAACAAAGTGGCCTCCACAATGTCCATCATGACAAGCCTTTAAAATGTCATCTACTTCATCTTCTCTCACACACCTTCTTATCTCAAAATCTGGCCTAGTATGAAAGAGATAACCACCTGTCCAAATGTACCTTGTTCATTAAATACTTAATAGTAGAGTGATTAGTATGTACAAAAATAGGATAACTTGTAATGTAATGTTGGAATTTGTTGATGGCATAAACTACTACAAGAAAATATTTTTCAGTGACTGTGTAATTCAGTTCAGCAGGGGTCATGTTCTTACTTATATAGTAAATAACATATTGATTGTGATCTTCCTGCTGTCCCAAAACTACTCCAGTTGCAGTGTCTAAAGCATCTGATGAAATATGGAAAGGAAAATCCCAATTGGGTCCTAATAATATGGGGGTTGTGCACAATATTTTCTTTAATTTTGTAAAAGAAAAAAAGACAACTATCAATCCATATAAATTCAACATATTTCATTAACAAAAATCCATTCTTTTTAGAGTTGTTTCAGCAATAATTGTTTCAGTCAACATTTCTTGTGTGATTTCTTCTTGTTTTGTCTCATCCATCACATTATATAGAGTTTGGTAAGATTGTTGGGTCACAACCATTCAATCACTAATAAAAATGTTGATTGTATCATCCTCTATCTCATTTTTAAAACTAAGAGCTTTCCCTATAGTAAATAGAGTTTGAACATCCCCTTCCTCACAATCAACCCAGAAGGGATTTTCAGTTTCCATACTTGTTTTAGAAGGAGGGTAAAGGGGCAATTTCTTTGTATCATATCCATTAGAAATTATCATAGACCTTGTTCTACATCCAATATAAGCATCAGTTGTGGCCAACCATGGCCTTCCAAAGATCAGTGGATGTCCCCCTAACTATGTTTTTGGGGATTCCAGTGGATTTCATGCTAGCATGCAATTTTATTTATTTTTAAAACTTACAGTCCTCATCTATATATCGATGAAACATCGTGGAAAATATAGCACTCTAGTGGAAGAAAAAAAATTTCATTTTTGTGTTTCCACGAACATCTGTCTATATAGCAACGAAAAATCATGGCAAATATCGCATTCGTGTGGCAACAAAATCTTTTCATTTGTGTTTTTCCACGAGCATCCGTCTATATAGCGATGAAACATCGTGGCAAATATAACATTCTCTTGGAAACACAAACTTTTTATTTGTCTTTTTCCACGAACATACAGCTATATAGTGACGAAACATCATGGAAAATATAGCATTATCATGGGGAAAAAAAAATTTCATTTGTGTTTTTCCATGAGCATTCGTCTATATAGCGACGAAAAAATGTGAAAAATATAACATTATTGTGGAAACAAAAACTTTTCGTTTGTGTTTTTCCATGAACATCCGTCTATATAGCGACAAATAATCTTGGAAAATATAACATTCTCGTGGAAAAAAAAAGTTTTCATTTGTGTTTTTCCACGAACATCCATCTATATAGAGACGGACAATCATTTTAAATATAGCATTCTCGTGGAAACACAAAATTTTCATTTTTTTTTTTGCCATGAACGTCCATCTATATAGCGACGAACAATCGTGGAAAATATAGCCTTCTCATGGGAACAAAAACATAGCATTTGTGTTTTTCCATGAACATACGTCTATATAGAAACAAAACATTATGGAAAATATAGCATTCTCATGGAAACAAAAATGGATGCGTGTCACTATATAGATGGATGTTTATCGCTATATAGACAAATGTTTGTAAAAAATAAAAAAAATTTGCAGCAAATGCTTATCAAACGAATGACACATGGAAGCCATATTTCATGGATATTGCTACGATTAGTTCTTGGTCATCAATATAGCGACGAAAAAATATCCACAAAAATAAGACCCGCTTTCGTGGAAATTTCAACGAAGAAGTGTCGCAATAGCAACAAAAAAGCATGGAAAATTTGATCATATTTAGTAGTGGGGGAATTGGTGCTAACCCATGGGCCCATTGAGTACTTATTTCATTTCCATTTTATGTTGTATGAACTTATCCATCCTTGCAACCATGTGTTGTATAACCACCAATGTTCTCATCAGGCCTTCCACAAACCTCCTAATCTTTCCTCTTGCCAAGGTGGTTATCTGGAGAACATCTAACTCATATTTCTGGTGCCGATCAACATGCTATTTCATTATATCATTGAGGTGTTGGGAATTTTATAGTGAACCAAACTTAGGGAGATGAATCTCTTTCATCTTCTCATTTAATTCCTCCCAACTCTTGAGACATTCATCCCACCTTTCTTAAATTTTTTTCTATCATTGGTTCAACAAATGCCCAGACCCAATATTCAACTGCTCTTTGTATCTTGTCTACACTATCATCAATGAGCAGTATGATTCCATGCTCTTCTCCTCCTTGACCCTTTTGGATTTATTTAACGTATTCAATTTGGTTTAGGGCCTTGTGTGTATGTTCTAACCATCTCAACATATCTTTATGTGTCACCATAGCTAGTAAATTTTCCTCTTGGTAATTTACAATCTTGGCCATGAAAATTTGCCTTTCCAGATTGTACCTACCATACTCTTCTAGGAATCCAACCCATAGAATTATGACTGCTTGAGTGGTATTCTGGTAATACTTAGTGTGATACATGAGATGTTCTAGTTCCCTTCACATGGCCTCTACTTCCCTTTCATCCTCTTTGGCTCTATCAATGGTGGCATCATATATGACCATCCCTGCTCCCATCAATTTTCTTACCTTGGCCTTCTTAGCATCAGACACAGTCTCTGTAGTAGTTACACCTATAACACTTTCCAAGGTGATTTTTCTCTTCCTGCTTGTCCTCTTTACCACTACCTATCTCTTTTGGTCATATGGTATAGCTTCAACACCTTCTACTTCATCTATTGACTCTGGAATCTACTGGCCACCCCATGATAATACATTTCCTACACTTCCAAGAGTATGGAAATGTTCAAGAATATGTTCCTTACCTTTTTTTAGTGTTTATGTATGACCACTCAACCCCTTTATCACTTTCTCCAATGGCTATTCTTTTCTTGGCTCCCCGGTATGTGGATTTGTCGTGTTGGTTAGTTCTACCTCTACATTTGTGGATTGTTCATTCAACTTCTTGGGGGATGTAGTTTCCTCTGTGTAATCTTACTTTGGTGCCTCTGGTGGTATCATTTCCTTAGGAAATTAAATGGCTTGGGAACTGGTTACTGTTTCTTTATTTTTTGGAGCAGAACTATGTTGCTCTTGCTCATTCACTTTACCAACAGATCCTCCAAGTTTTTCCCCAAAATATTCATATTTTTCATCATCCTCTTTCTTAGAGGTTTTATTTTTTGAGTTATGGTCTTCACTTTCATCTCCACCTTCATTATCCTGATCCTTTTCTTCTTCTATTGGTTTTTATTCTCACTCCAAGGGTGTCATTACCTTCTCAATAGTATCAATTTCCACAAACTCTCCTCCCTCTTGTGGTCTTTCAGGGGTTGGACTTACTTTCTCTCATGTGTTGGAATCATCTAAATGAGAAATCTCGAAGTGTCCATATCATCACTATCATCATCATAAATTGTTATTAAATTTGCAATTACATGGGCCAAGACTATCGTGCTTGGTGCCTCCCTCAAACTCTCATATGATACTATTGTTTTTGGATTGTTTTTGGCTATCCTCCCTACACCTGCCCTGTGATTAGTTCTATATGAGTGTTAACACGTTCTAGTGTGATTTATCCTTGAGGCATATGCTCAACCTCTCCTCTATTTTCTTCTTCTCCAGTCTCCCTTTATTTCTCTAACTCCTCAGTTACCATGTTTTTCTTATCTTCACAAATTCTCCTTTCATTTTCTGCTAGGAGTGTTTCTCCTTCAGCTCTTCTTGCTTCTTGTTCTTCTTTTCCCCTTTCATATTGTTCTCATATGGTTGATTCCCATGTTTTAGTAATCATTTCTACCTATCCATCCATGGTTGTGGCCTTAAAAATAGTCAAGTCCGGTTTTTCTTTCCTTTGAAGCACTTCATCCCAGTTTTGTTCATTTTCGGTGAAAACTTCATCCTCAAATTTATCATGAGCATATGGAAATTATGATACCACTTGCCTATCATGTTTTGATACTAACTCCTTTGGATCATGATTGTGGTACCTACCAATTGGGAACCTATATTGTAAATTATTCAAGCCTGCTTGTCTCGCATGTGTAGTATCTTTTACAAAATAATATCCCACTTGGAAGCCATATGGAATGAAATCCCTTTTCTTGTCTTTAACCAAAAAAACATTCAATCCTTGTAAAATAGTTTGATAACAGATTTCCCCTAAAACCAATCGGTGTGGCTCACAAGATAGCAGGAGATGTGGAGCTCTAGTGGCTCCAAATATTCTGAGATAAGTACTCTTCTCCTCAAAATACCAATTCCCGATCAGAGAGATTATATTTTTAGTTGAATTTGAAAGTCGTGGGAATTCTTGTTTGAAAATGATAAAGTGAAACCTATGTAGGATTAAACCACAGTCCAAGACCTAATTGTGAGAAGGAAATACTACACTAGCTAATCGCAAAAGAGAGAGAGGAGAGAGAAAAATAAAATAAATCTTCACACATAAAAGACTAAGAAACCAACTCTAATCACAATGTATTAATCCTTGATAATGAGTACAATATATAGGACTCTCCACATGAGGATTAATGTGCACTAGGTTGGGATTTCCATTGCATTCTCAAGTAAAAAAGTAACTTCTCCCAATAGCAACAATTAACTAAAGTCAAAAGTTGCTAATAATAAGACGAGGTAAAAAAATATAGGTGTGATCCTATTGAGAACTCTACATGAAGTCAACATGAATTCCATAATAGAAAAAATCTCCTAGAATAAGACTAGAGTTCAAGATTGGAACTAAATTCCTAACTGAGTGAGAATTTTCTAATTATGGAAAGTTACTAAATAAGTGAAGTGAGTTAACTCCAATTATTAGATGGATAATGCACACTTCCCTAGGAGGATAATATTATTAATAAAGTGTGCTCTATAGCCACGAAATAGGAAACAAATCCTAAAATTAAGGAGGTAGGAATCATCTCCTAAAAAATAGGAATTTACCTAATGGTGGCTAAAAAATAGGAATTGACCTAATGGTAGCTAAAAAATAGGAATTTTCCTAATGGTGGTTTATGATCCCATGGTATTACATATAGGAATCCATCGGATAAAAATACACCTGCTATACATAGTCATACTATAAATAGGAATCCTCCTAAATAGTAGGAAAAATGGAAAAAAAATGAGTATGTCACTAAGTATGTAGTTGAGCATGTACCCCATCACCCCCCCTGAAACACAACCAAGGTGTGCACAATGATGAGTCCCGACAATATGAATCCATTTTAGGTACTCATGTACAAGTATAGATGCATAACAACTGAACAAAAGTGAGGTAAAGAGGGAAAACCCAGTGTGAACAACCCCCTCCCCCCTCAAAATATGTTTCTAACAAGAAAATAATGCTAACACGTTCAAAGTCTAGGACAATGTATCCCTCACTCCTAGAATTTCCCTCAATGAGATAAAATTTTGTTTGGTGAAATGCTTTTTTAATATGTCTCCCACCTACTATGAAGATGGACATAAATGCATATCAATGACTCTATCCTAAATATGGCCTCGAATAAAGTGCATATGAACCTCGATGTACTTGGCCTATTGCCTCTAAACTAAGTCTCTACATAGCTTGAGAGTACTTTGATTATCGCACCATATAACTATCAAACGATGAAAATGAAATCCTAACTCTGTAAGAATGTGCGGCAACAAAATATCCTGAGTAGTAACATTCACTTCACCCCTGTACTCTACCTCTGTTGATGATAAGGTAATTGTTGATTTCTTCTTACTTGACCAATTGATAGGTCCTAATCTAAGGTAGAGGATATATCCTGAAGTGGACTTGTGATCAGTGTTATCGCCTGCCCAATCTGAGTATGTGTAACCAACAATATCCAAGGAAGATCTTGTTGCATAGTGTATACCAAAACTAGTAGCCCCCTTGACATATCTAAGAATCCTCTTTGTTTCTTTCCAATGAATCTCATGAGGCTCCTGCATGTACCTGGAAACTATTCCAACTACATAAGATATGTCTGGTCGAGAGTGTGTAAAGTAGATAAGAATCCCCACCAACTATTGATATCTAGTAAAATCAACCAAAGGTGATGCACCGACATCCTCTAGTCTAACCACTGACTGAAAGGGTGTTGGAGATGGCTTGCAATCTGTCATTTGAAACCTATCAAGTAGATCTTTGGAATACTTGGACCAAGACATCTTGATTCTTGAATTATTCTGGCTAATTTCAAGACCAAGAAAGTAATGTAACAGTCCCATATATGTCATAGAAAACATGTCATGAAAAGCGATCTTCACTACAACAACGGAGGAGGTTGAGCTCCATGTGATGAGTAAATAATATACATATATAAATATCAGTAGAAGTGAATATTTGTTCCTCATAATATACACATTAGGATATGATATACATATAATAAAAACTATAGAGAGAAGATAAGATTCCATTTTGGCATACCATGCCTGAGGTGCTTTCTTGAGTCTATACAATGACTTCCTCAACCTGCAAAATAATGAAGGATCATGAAAAAATCCCTCTGGTTGCTCCATATATATCTCCTCATTAAGATATCCATGTAAGAATGAATTTTTCACATCTATATGGTGTACCTTCCACTTTCTAGCTACTGCAATAGCTAGAGCTAACCGAATGGAATCAATTTTGGAAACCGGTGCAAAAGTCTCCTCATAGTCAATGCCTTGTACCTATGACAAACCTTTAGATACTAACCAAGCCTTATACTTTGTAATATATCCATCAACAACCCTCTTTGTATTGAAAATCCACTTACATCTAACAAGCTTCCTATTGGAAGGTGTTAATCCCTAAATTGTGGCACATTACACCTTAATTAGGGCATATTACATTAGTATTATTATTTTATTTATGTTGGCTTGGGTCCATTAGTTGTAATTGTACCTCCTAGTCTCCTATATATACCAAGGAGACATTTCCATTTGAAATCATATTGTATTTGTGAATTCATATGATGTATAAGGAGGTTTCCCCCTCTAAGAGGCTTATTATCATAATGTATCTCTTTGTCAAGGAGTTGAGTACTTATTCTGAGGTTTTTATGCTATTTCAATATTTGGTTCTTAACATTTGGTATCAGAGCTAGACAATCATTGGGACTAGCTTCCTCAAAACAAGTCTTCTTGGAATTTTCACTACAACTTATTTAATGGAAAGTTTCGGGATCTGGAATTTATATGGTGTAGAGGATACATATGGAGCTAAATTGGGTCTAAATTTCATATCATTTTTTGTTATATTTTTGGAGATACATTATGTTCAAGTTAAGGTTTTTGACTAGTCCTGACACTAGTCTGAAACAAGTCTTCTTGGAATTTTCACTCCAAATATTTTTCGGCTTGGTTTCAGGTTATGAAATATTTATAGTACGAAGGAGGAATAGTCAAGTATCTTGTGTACAAATTTCATCCCTTTATTCTTTGTACTATGAAATTTATTCTTCTAGGAAATTAGGGTTTTTGGCTGGTCCAGATTTCAATCTAAAACATGTGTTATTTTGAAAATTGTTATATATGAAGCTAAAAACCTCCAAATTGAGTGATATCTATTCCATTGGTTAGGTTACAGACTGAATTCTTACAAGAACAAATTTCAAGTTCTGAAATGAAGATAGTGACACATGGAAGTCCGTACAAGTTCGCTCTCTTGAAAGGAAAAAAATCATCACATCTTGGGAAAGTTATCATAAAATTATTCTGGATAATCCAATATTGGTCTAACCTATGGGGTTGGAAAGAAAAAATATTAGTTTACCTCAAGAAAAAAATTTAGACTCATAAGGGCCGAAATTGTAGAGCTACATCAGAAGAAAGGTCGACTAGCAAAATAGTCTCCAAATTAGGGTTTTAAAAGGTGCAGTTTTTTTTTGGGAAATTTGCATATCTTTTGACTAGAAGATCTAATTGGGGTGATTAAAAAAGTGGAATAAAGTGGGATAAAAGGAGTATCACATAAAATTTGGAGAATATTGGGTATTTTTATGTACAAACGTATTCTGACGTCTCTAAACATAGGATTTGTTGTTACTTGTAAGCACTACAACCCAAGGACAATGTGGTTCTTCCACGTACCTAGAGTATATTGGAAGGCCCCTTTCGAATGGTTTCACATTAGAAAACACTACTACATATTTGAGCTCCTACGTACCTAGAATATATCGGGAGACACCCTAGAATCCTAAGATCAATCGAGTAAACCATTTGGTCATCTTGTTGCTATAGTACACCAAGAACAACACTTGGGGAGATCACTCTCTAGTACCTAGGTAGTTGGATAGCATGGATAAGGGCATGTTCAAGCCTCCTTAGTTAGTTCCCTAAGATATTGGGATGAGTACTATTGTTGGACCCGACACATATATTAGAGAGCTATATCACTTGACACTCCCTTGTCTGTGAGGACCTCTGCCTAAGCCAATTAGGAATTCCTACCTTGCAGTGATACTTGGCCAACATTCCAACAAAAAAGGGAACTTCTACACCAAATAATCCCTCAAATGGTCCTACTTGGACTCTTGATCAAGGTGAAGAAATGTGCAAGGAAATAAATGGTTTACAAAATAAGGTAGTAACAAAAGATGAACTGCAAAGGATGATATATTCAATTGAATCTAAGCTAGAAGCGATGATGGATTCAACTGAAGCTAATATAGAAGCGATGATGGATACTAAGATGGATGGATTAAAAGGGGAGATCATGTAAGGGTTAAAAAAAAAATTAATAGAGAAGCCACTTGAAAGTGACAATGTATCCCATGAAATTCATGACGAGGACAAAAGGAAGATGAATCAATACTGGAGAAACTTCAACTTTGGGTTAAATACCAACCACTTTCTTAAGATCGATATGAGGAAGTTTGATGGCAAGGATATGATCACATGGATACTCTGGATGGAGAAGTTCTTTGATCTACATGATGTGCCACAGACACAAAAGGTAAGAATTGTGTCCTTATATTTAGAACCTAATCAGTTTGTGTGGTATCGATGGATTTGTTCTCACAAATCACTTGTCACTTGGACAATTTTCATAGAAGAAATGATAGAACACTATGAGGATACAAGGAACAATACCTTCTTTAGACAATTGATAAATCTCAAGAAAAAGGGTTCATTTGCAGAGCACATTGAGAACTTCCAAAGATTGAATATAAAGGTAATAGATATTCCATATGAGCACATGATTGATGCCTTCATAGGAAATTTAAAGGATAGCATTCAACATGAGGTTCACCTTTGGGAACCCAAATAATTGGAGAATGCGTTCAGGGTGGCGAGAAATGTTGAAAGTAAAAATCTGGCTATGGCTACTAGAAGGACCACCCCTAACATCTATCGAGATAATAATGTTCCTTCTTCTAAACCACCTCAACCTACAAGGTTGACACCTCAAAAATTGGAGGAAAGAAAAGCAAAAGGTTTAGGATTTAATTGTGATACAAATTATAGTAAGGGACATAAGTGCGGTGAGAAGAAATTATTCTACATAGATTGTGAAGAGGAAGAAGAGCAAGAACAAGAACAAGAACCATCTCAAGATGAATATGTAGAAGAGATTTATTCTGAAGATATGACTCTCACCATATCATGTCATGCATTGGTTGGAATTAACACTCTTAAAACCCTCAAGATTGAAGGATATATCAAAAATAAAAAGGTAATAGTGATAATTGATTCTGGTAGTACTCATAATTTCATTGACTGATAATGAGCCAAAACTAGCAATTTATTTATATATCCAATGCCAACATTTCAAGTAATGATTGCAAATGGAGGAACTATCAATTTCTTAGGAAAACATCATAAGATAAATCTTACTATAGAGGAATATGTAATGAATAATCCAATGATTTATATACCCATGGGTGGTGTTGATGTCGTAGTAGGGTCCAATGGCTACAATCATTGGAAACAATGGATTTTAATTTTCAAGAGATTTTCATGAAATTTTCATTGGAAGGAAAGGAATTTGAGTTAAGGGGTATCATAGGGAAACCCAGTAAGGTGGTAATCTCTAATGGCATGAAAAAATTATTGAAAACGAGGCATCTGGGTGTAATTGTACAACTATGCTCACTAGATGTTCAAACATTTAAGCCATGTCCAATGGTTACAATCATTGGGAACAATGGATTTTAATTTTCAAGAGATTTTCATGAAATTTTCATTGGAAGGAAAGGAATTTGAGTTAAGGGGTATCATAGGGAAACCTAGTAAGGTGGTAATCTCTAATGGTATGACAAAATTATTGAAAACGAGGCATCTGGGTGTAATTGTACAACTATGCTCACTAGATGTTCAAACATTTAAGCCATGTATTCCCCTAAATCGCCAAGGGATCATTGATAAGCATTCCAAATTATTTGAATATATTCTGAGAGGCCTTCTACCCACTCGTGATCATGATCATGCTTTTCACTTAATTCCTAGGATCGTTCTTCCTATCATCATGCCTTACAAATACCCTTATGCCTAGAAGAATGAAATTGAGCATATGGTTGAAGAAATGTTATAGGTTGGCATTATTACACCTAGCCAAAGTTATTACTCTGCACCAGTGGTAAGGGTACTCAATAAATAGGGCTCGTGGAATATGTGTCCATATTATAGGGAGCTCAACAAGATCACTATTAAATATAAGTTTCCCATTCCCATCATTGATGAATTTTTAGATGAACTACATGGAGAAATCTACTTCACAAAGTTGGATCTTCATTCAGGGTACCATCATATTAGAATGAAGGAAGAAGATATCCCAAAAACAACATCCAGAACTCATGAAGGCCATTATAAAATTTTGGTTATGCCTTTTGGCCTTACGAATGCACCTTCCACATTCCAAGAGTCGATGAATTCCATTTTCAAGCCCTTCTTTCAAAAATTTGTGTTAGTATCTTTTGATGATATACTAATCTATAGAAATTATTGGAAAGATCATATTCGACATGTTGACAGGGTGCTACAACTACTAAAGGAGCAACAACTATATGCCAAACCATCCAAATGTTTCTTTGGGGTGAAGGAGGTAGAGTATTTGGGTCATATTGTATCTCATGAAGGTGTCAAGGTAGACCCTAACAATATTAAATCCATGATGGACTGGCCGATTCCTAAAACATTGAATAATCTTAGAGTATATTTGGGTTTGATAGGTTACTGTCAGAAGTTTGTTTGGAACTATGGAAGAATAGCAACACCTTTAACTGCATTAACTAAAAAGGATGCATTTTCATGGACTCCATAGGAAACTCAATATTTTGAACAAATTAAAGAGGAAATGTGCAAATCTCATGTCTTGACCACAACAAACTTCACAAAAACCTTTATTGTGGAATGTGATTCCTTGAGAAATGGCATTGGTGTTGTTCTAATGTAAGAAGTAAGGCCCATTTCTTTTGAAAGTCGACCACTCAAGGGAAAGGGCTTACACAAACCCATTTATGAGAAGGAAATGATGGAATTAATACATGCATTGAAGCAATGGAGCCCTTAACTAATAGGTAGGAACTTCAAGGTCAAAACAGATAATGACAGTCTTAAATACTTCTTAGAACAAATATTATCTTCATAAGAGAAACAAAAATGGGTGACCAAGATGTTGGGTTATGAATTTGAAATCATCTATAAAAAAGGGAAGCAAAATGTTGTGGTATATGCACTCTCAAGAAAGGATGAAGATGTTGAGGCATTTCTATGTGTTATATCTATCATCCAACCTGATTGGATAACATAAGGAAGGGATGAATGGAAGAATGAAAAATAAGTGTGGACTCTCATTCGGAGGTTGCATCAGGATTCCAGTGCATCCTATACATTTACATGGAAAAATTATTTACTATGGTACACATATCGCTTATATTTATGTAAGAACTACCAACTCAAACAAAAGGTACTTTTGGAATTGCAAACTTTTCTGGTAGGAGGGAACTTAGGATTTTTGAAAACTTATCATAGGGTCAAGAGGGAATTTTTTTGGGATGGCCTTAAAACTGATGTTCAAAGGTTTGTGGTAGAATGTTTGTTTTTCCAACAAAATAAGGTGGAAACAATTAATACCCCAAGTCTTTTACAACCATTATCCATTCCAAGTCAATGTTGGGAGGAGGTTTCTATGGATTTCATCACAGGGTTACCGAAGTCTTAAGGAAAGAGTGTCATCATGGTGATTGTTGGTAGAATTACCAAGTGCACACACTTTTGTGTACTCTCTCACCCTTTCAAATCCAGTACAGTTGCTACCACATTCATGGAGACAATTCAAAAACTACATGGAAGCCCAAATATTATTGTAAGTGACAGAGATCCCATCTTCACTGGACATTTTTGGACATAATTATTTTCTTGTTTGGGTACTCAATTGGCTCATAGCTCATATTATCATCCTCAATCCGATGGAAAAACTAAGATAGTGAAAAAATGTCTAGAAGGCTACCTTCGTTGATTTGTCTGTGATAAAAAAACACAATGGTTCAACTGGTTACCTTTGGCAAAATGGTTGTATAACACTTTATTTCATACTGCAACAAAAATGACACCATTTATGGCGCTTTATGGATATCACCCACCGTCCATCACTTCTTCTCTAAAATAAAAATATAAGGTTCAAGTAGTGGAAGATCACATCAAGAATCAACAACAAGTTCTACAACTCTTAAAGGACAACTTGACCATGTCACAAAATCATATGAAACAACATGCAAATCAACATTGCAGTGAAAGAAGTTTTGAAGTAGGGGATTGGGTATTTTTAAGACTACAACCATACAAATAGATGTCCCTCAATCAAGCTAAGAATGATAATAAATTATCACCAAATTACTATGGCCCTTATAAGGTGTTGCAAAATATTGGTACAATGGCATACAAATTAGAGTTGCCTACATCTTGATGAGTACACTTAGTTTTCCATGTTTCATGCTTAAAGAAGGTTATACATGATAACATCCCAGTTCAAACTATGTTGCCAGAACTTGATGAGGAAGGAAAAATAATATTGGGGCCTGAATCTATCACTGACACAAGAATTCATTAGTTGAGGAATAGATCAATTTCAGAGTATCTCTTTAAGTGGAAAGAAACTACTTGTTTAAGATTCCACGTGGGAAGATGAGTCTTTTATACATAAGCATTCAGAACTACTCAAGCGTTGAGTATAATACTTTTCTGAAGGGGAGGGTCATGTTAATCCCTAAATCATGGCACACTACCCCTTAATTGGGGAATATTACATTAGTATTATTATTTTATTTATGTCAGCTTGGGTCCATTAGTTGTAATTGTACCTCCTAGTCTCTTATATATACCAAGGAGACATTTTCATTTGGAATCATCTTGTATTTTTGAATTCATATGATGTATAAGGAGGTTTCCATTTCAAAGAGGCTTATTATCTGAATTTATCTCTTTTTCAAGGTGTTCATTACTTATTTTGAGGTTTTTATGCTATTTTGATATTTGGTTCTTAATAGAAGCTAGAGGAACCAACTCCCATGTGGTGTTCTCTATTAGGGAATTGTACTCCTCTTTCATATATTCCTCCCAATGGGGGTTTCCTTTATCCTTTGAATAAGAATGAGGATCTGATCCAAGTACCATATAACAATAAATAGGCAACGATGTCTCCATGGTAGTAAAATCTTGCAGAGGCTCCACAAACTGAGATTTGGTTCTATGTGGATTGGCAAGATCACCCACTAGATCACCTGCTGCATGAAGAGTCTATTGTGCCCGTCTTGGTTGATGTTGTATACCTGCAAATTATTTCTTATGATAATAAATATCATGTATATCAGATTCAGATATCTGATCAGAATAAGTCAAATGAATTTTTGCAACTAGTGGCGATGGAGATGGAGGTTTGGACTGCTCTGGAAGTACCTGTGAAGGACCCTCTTCAAACTTAACACTCCTTTGAATGAATAGTGTATATAAAGTAGTATCTAAGAACGTGTATCCCTTCACTCCCTCTGGATATCCAAAAACAATACACTCCTCTCTGAGCTTCCATAGCTTTCCTCCTATCGGAAGGGATCCTAGACCATGCATGTGAACCGAGAATTTTGAAGTGAGTGAATTCTAGTTTCTTCCCGCTCCAAGCCTCACATGGATTCACTCCCTTGAATTATTTATGAGGAAATATATTATGAATGTAGGATGAAAATTTGATAGATTCATCCCATAACTTTGGAGGTAGTGCTCTATCCTGAAACATACAGTTGGCCATCTCTTTCAATGTCATGTTCTTTCTCTCCACTACCATTATGTTGTGGAGTATATGGAACTATGTGTTGCAACTATAGACCAATTTTGAACAAAGATGTTAAACATCCTTATTCACATACTCTCCTCCATTTTATGTATGAAGCTTCTTAATCCTCTTCCCTTTTTGGTTCTCAACTAGATGCTTAAAATCTTTAAGACACTCAAAGACCTCGGATTTTAATTTGAGAAAGTAGACCAATGTATATCTCGAAAAATAATCAATGAAAGTAAGAAAATACTTATATTTATTGATCGATGAGTGTGGGAAAGGACCTGTAATGTCACTGTGAACCAAATCTAGAATTTATGATTCCCTCCATGCTTTACTTGTGTCGAACCTCTCCTTAGGATGTTTTCCTAGTATGCAACCATGGAAAACTCCATACATGTACTGAATGTGGGGTAATCCATCTACCATTCCAACATTACTAAGCTGATCTAAATATTTAAAATTAAAATGCCCAAACCTCTCATGCCACAACATGGACTCTTCATTATCATGTGTTAGAAGAGATACATAATCATATCTATGAGTGAAGTGAGAGAAGGTGTACAAACTATAATGGTGATTAAACTCACCAACAACAATTTTTGAACCATCTGACAAGTCAGAAATAATAACTGACTCTAGAGTGAACTTCATCTTCTTCCCTGAACCTGGATGAGTGATTTGATATACGGATAGAAGATTCATTAAATGATTCGAAACATGAAGTACATCCTGAAAGCATCCATGGTATAGATCAACTGATCTACCCCTACCACACACCTCTATAGGAGAATCATCTCCCACAAAGATCGATGGTTGGGAACAAGTATCCAAGTATGAGAAAATTCTATCCAATGAGGCCATGTGATGGGTACCCCCTGAATCAAGCACCCAAGCACTAAGATAAGATGAAATAGAAAGTAATGCATGGACATTACCTCTTTATGATGATGTATTTTTCCTTGCATTATCTGGAATACAATCCTCGAGGTGATGTTGCTAAAATGTTTGTTCCATGAGATCTATGGTATTTTTCATGAAAGAACTCTTAGGATGGAACCCCCTGTTACAATAGGAAGAATTTGTATTCTCCTTCTTTCCTTTTGATTCCTTGGAACTCGAACTCTCATATGTGGACTTTTGTTTACCTTCCTTCTTGTTCTCTTGGTGCTTCTTACCCTTGTTCTTATGATTATTCTTCTTTGAACTTCCTTGAGTTGTAAGCGCATGGGGATTGGAATTATTAAGTGCTCCTATTTGGATGAGATTTGTTTGATCATGGATAAGTGAATACATGAAATCATCTAGGGATGGAATCTTCCATGTATACCCCATATCTAACCTAGTAGTATGAAAAGAAGAAGTGTATACATAATACTCCGGTCCTAGTTTTGTTAGAACTGAAAAGATTAATTGTTAATATTTATTATCAATTCCACAAGACTTAACATGAGAAATAAAATATTTAAACTTACATAAGTATTCATGTAGGGTCTCTAAATCTGTTGGATTCAATGCATGTAGATCATTATTCAACTGATGACCTCTTAGATTGTCTTTCTTTCCTAGAAAATCCTTCATTTTTTTCCAAACATCATTAGGAGTCTTACAAGTATAGACATGAAAGAGGAGATATGGAGAGATTCCCAAGAACAATATCCTATAGGCTTCATCCATTTTGTTGAATTATTTTTATTTCTCTATGGCTAAAGTAGGCTCGACCTTAGTCCTCATGGTGATCCTATATAAACCCTTGCTTCGAAGTAGAATCTATATCTTGGGCTTCTAATCAAAGTAGTTGAATGGTGTCAAGATCACTAAAGAAGATGGTTGATCCATAGTTCTCTATGGGATGTCCAATATGATTTATAAACTTGCAATAAAATTGAACAGTCCCTCACAATAATGGTTCTGATACCATGTAGGATTGAACCACAATCCAAGACCTAATTGTGAGAATGAAATACTATACTAGATAATTGCAAAAGAGAGAGGGGAGAGAGAAAAATATAATCAATATTCACACATAAGAGACTAAGAAACCAACTCTAATAAAAACGTATTAATCCTTGATAATGAGTACAATATATAGGACTCTCTACATGAGGAGTAATTCACACTAGGTTAGGATTTCCATGTGCATGCTCAAGTAAAAAAGTAACTTCTCCCAATAGCAACAATTAACTAAAGTCTAAAGTTGTTAATAATAAGAAAAGGTAAAAAAATAGGTGTAAACTTAGTGAGAAATCTACATGAATTCAACATGCATTCCATAATAGAAAAAATATCCTAGAATAAGACTAGAGTCCAAGAATGGAACTAAAGTCCTAACTGAGTGAGAATTTTCTAATTATGGAAAGTCACTAAATAAGTGAAGTGAGTTAACTCCAAGTATTATATGGGTAATGTGCACTTCCCTAGGAGGCTAGTATTTTTACTAAAGAGAACTTTATAGCCATGAAATAGGAAATATCTCCTAAAATTAAGGAAATAGGAATTATCTCCTAAAAAATAGGAATTTTCCTAAAGGTGGCTAAAAATAGGAATTGGCCTAATGGTAGCTAAAAAATAGGAATTTTCCAAATGGTGGTTTATGAGCCCATGGTTTTGGAAACCCATGGTATTAAATATACTAATCCACCGGCTAAAAATAGACCTTCTATAAATAGACACACTATAAATAGCAGTCCTCCTAAATAGTAGGAAAAATTCAAAAAATGAGTATGTCACTAAGTATGTAGTTGAGCATGTACCCCAACAAATTGGCTAGAAACTCATCAAATATCATGGCACAATATCTCTTGTACCTATTATCCCATAAAATACTAAAATATACATGAACATGCAGCTTCGATACATGCCAACTTAGGCCCGAAAAGATATTTCTGGAACATACTACATCTAACAAATAAGAGGCCATGTAAAAGGAGGCTACATCTTCGATCTTTGGGTTTTGGGCCTATTCTATTCTAGTGATTAGTTGTTTGGATATGATAGCTCCCTAATTGAAAACACTTCATGATATTTCCACAGTATAATCTAGGGAAATCCAAGCTTATGAGAACTTAAAGAAGTATTTCTCCCTATACCATCGACAGATTATTTCCATTAAGTACATATATGGTTCCCTTAGGTTTACAGTACCATACCATACTGTAGTCGTGTTTAAAAAAAAATTGTCTTCTTTCCACCAAGATGCTAGTATTTTGTTGGTATCACGTCTTTCATAAAATTTAACTACAAAATCAACGTTTAACCTAACCTCAACTTCCTTGAGCTTATAACAATTGTTCACCTCTACTAGAAAAAATACTCCCACAAATTCCCCTTGTACATCATTTACCAAACATTTATCAACTTCCATGTGATTTATTATCCATTCTAACGCCTTTATATAAGGTAAGAAAGTGGTTGTAGAGGCTACCATGTGTAATAAGGAGAATTTGATGTTTGAAAACACCTTGTTATCGAAATTTCTCATTTTCGGGCTACTATGGGGTGTGAATTATGGGAAATCCGAGTCATGGATTTTATTCAATAAATCATTCCAAAATGGAAACAATACCTTGGACACGGTACTCGAATTTGTGTCTTTATACAATGGTGGATGGTTGAAAACTTTTTTCCTATGGGAGCTTGTTGAGAACTTTTCGTGCTTTCCATTTTCCCCTCACTTGTTCTATTTTCCCACTTCTTTAAACCCTTTCTTTTCCCCCATCTATACTTTCCTTTTATCCCTTGTTTTTCCCTTTCTTGGTTATTATACTTAGGTATATTTAAGTTCATGGACCTTTGGATTCTTGGACTGTCACATTTACATTCTTGTTCACTTACTTATGCATATGTCCACCTTAATAGTTAGATTTTTCTTCAATTCACGGGTATTGTTGGGCACTTGGGTTGACCCAGGTTCTGATCTCAATAGGTTTCCAAAAAATCCCTCAAAAATATCGACCCTCTTGGTAAACCAAGACCAAACGTTTCACACATAGTGCACAGTGCAGTCTCACCCGAGATAGATTTATGGGGGATAGGTGTTTGCAGTATAGGAATGGATTATGATCGTCTGTTGATTCTTATCCTCATGCATCAATATCATTATTCATTCATCTAATCTAGTTTTCATTCATTCATCTAACTATGCATGCATGTTGTGATTAACTATATTACCATCCATTTGATAATTGATTCATAACATAACATCAAAGAAACCATTCAAACACATTAACACACTAGATTTACTATGGCTCACCCCCCTTAGGGATACGTCCACAAATATCTATCTCTTATGCTCTTTTATTCATTCTTCTGCAAAATATGTGTTGCACACATTACATTCTTTTGGATTACAATCAAAATTAGGGTAAATACCCTCTATGAGGCAGAATAGATCACACCAGACTCTACATACTGTGACCTAACCCTCACAACCTATCTTATTCAACTCAACACTATATTTCCTTGCCTAATCAATCAATAACCAACTGAACAACCATCAACAATAACCTCTACCTAGACCTCCTAGGTCTATATTTATAGTAATCTGTTGGCTTATCGCCATTACATTATTGTCCAAAACCCTAACCCTAACATTCTTAGGTCTGTCTGTATGTGTGCCATGCTTCTTTTCCTTCTTTTTCAACATGCTTCTTTTTCGCCGCCTATGGTGTGTGCTCCAAAAATATATCTTTCTCTCAAAAAGTAGGCCTACGCCCAAAATAGACTTTCCTCCCAAAATAGGCCTATTCCAATAGGCCCTCAACACTGACATGTGGCTCATCCTCATCCACTTAGACAATGTTCTCTCCTTGAACAAGCTTGCATTTCTTTCTCTTTGAGATCCTCTACCATATGTGTTGTAATATGTTCCTTCAGAGAATCTATGCTCTCTGCATGGACCTATTCCATCCTTGTCTTTTCCTCCTCCAATTCAACAATTATTTGCGTTGCTTGCTCTTAGAGTGGTTCCAATTGGGCCTGCCTGGCCTACTTATTTGTTTGCGCATGTTTGAGTTCCATTTGCAGGTTCTACATCTCTTGTGTCCCTTTCAATCTTTCAATGATACTCATGGCCTACTGTCATAGTTTCAAATCCTACATTGTCGTGTTGACCTTCTCTTCCTATTGATCCAGTTGTTAGACCTTCTCGTCTCCCTTGAGACTAGTCCATATCTGCGCAGTCTTCTCAAAAAGTTATGCAACCTCCTTGGCTTCTCTTTCGAACATATATAATTGCAGGGTTTCCTGCTATTCTCTTTCGACTATGAATTCAAGAGGATTTGTTAGTGTTAAATTTTCCTTGAGTTCCTCTATATCCTTCCTGTACCCCTCGAGTGTCCATGTGATGATTTGAATATGTTTTTCGGTGTTTCTCACGACCACCTGTGAACTGTTCAGAATATTTGTGAAGACTTCCTTCAGCTTCTACTCTATGTTATCCACGTGTTTCTTCTCCTCCTGTGTATCCAAATTGATATGCTCTACAACTAGTTGTAGTGCATCCTTTCCATCTGTGGTTACTTCCAGCTCTATCACATTTTCCCTGGCTTGTGACTGTACTTCCTGTGTGACATTGAATTCCAACCTATATAGTGCCTCCGTTGGTATTTTGGCTAAGACCAACTCTACTTGTGCCAAGTCTTTAAGCAATGTATGTGCCATGTTCTCCTCGAACTACAACATATATGTTGTAATGTGGAATATTGCACTTTCCTCTGCTATGAGTTGGATTGTTTCTTCCTGGTCCTGCGTGGTTCTATCCCTTGCCTCTATTGATAGTGGGATCGGTTCTTCTCACCTATCTTGTGTTTGTGCCATTTGTATCAGTTCTAGGACCTATTTAACCTAGACCAACTCCTTCATGATCCTTTCTCTTTGCTTCTAGGCCTCCTCACATTCCTCAGTCGTGTTGTCTTGAACCATGTCTACTACCAAGTCTACATCATCCTTGGTGATTGTATATTTTGAGATATCCTTACGTGTCTTGGCCTTCTTGCGCACCCCCCCATGTGTATGATCGGTCTTTTGGGTGGCCTTGCATCTTGTGAAGTTATCATCATTAGGGTTCCTTGTATTATTGTGTTCCACCCACCTTGTTCCTCCTGCGTGTGGAAATTATCCTTCTTCCTTGTCGTTCCATTCTTCTTTTGGACATTTTCCTTATTCTGTTGCACTGGCTTAGGGCCTAGTTTCATCTGATGTGTTGGTTTCTTCACTGTGGTGCCGCCTCCTACATATGTCTTTGATGAACCTTCTTCAATTTATTTACCCTTGGGCATGTCGTTGGTTATGACTGGGTGATCTGAAAATATCTTTTAACGACAATGGTTGAGTTATAAAGCATGGGTTAAATAACCATTTAGGAAATTGATGAAAGAGGAAGAATTAATGATGAAACATGGCAACCATAATGTAATATACAGATATGGAAAATAATCATAAATAAACATCAAATCATAATGACAAGATTGTTAACGGATTTCTACAATCTTGCCTACGTCTCTGAGCCTTTGTATTAGTGGGTGAGGCTTTCTTATTTTTGTTCACAGATTCCAAAAGTACATAATAATAGTTCCAAATGGATTACAAATTCATATTTTTGTTTTCTACCCAATCTCAAGAACCCGCCACAACTGATGGAACTGAAAATGGATGAACGAAGCTCCCAGAAATGGCCCATAAAGGTGCTCTCCTCAATGGCTTCCCTGCATAAAAATGGCTTTGGCTCAACAATTCTTCATCATTTTCCTATTTTTAACCTCCTACTATGGCTTCAATAACCTATAGTTTATATAGGCCTGAATTAGGTAACAAACTCCCAAATTCCCCCAAATATCTGGCCTCAAAAAGGGCCCAAGATCCTCCAAAAATGACCAAAATCTCTCAAAATTGCTAAAAAAATCAATAAAAATCATGATATATAGTTTCAAACCCACTAGCTGGAAAAAATTAAGGGCACAACCCCTTTTTCTTGGGCTCTTGGTCACCTAGGAACCTCCATGTGGCCTAGCACTAGGTTGGACCCTAGTCTTTGGCCCCCAAACCTCGACCCTCGGTCGCATGTATCCCCATGTGTCCTAGCCTTGTCCACCACATGCTTTGAACTGGATATAACCCCTGGTCATTAGCCGATGGTTATGCACCTTGGTCGGCAGTCTATCCCAACCGATCAAGTGTTAAGCCCACAAATTTTGCATCAATGATAGAACAAGGATCATATTGGTATGGTCGTATCGTAAGTGTTTGCGTCAGGGATAACTCCATTCCACAGTCCGCGCTAACATTAACGATCATATACAATGGACATATGTAAGTGTGTCGAGGGTTAGGACCTATCCCCAACCGAAATCTCCATCAACCAACACTTCATTCAAATTTAAATACATGTGGCACGATATAGGGGTAAGATCCACCGTGTAGGCGGGCTGGTAGACTGGCCTACGTGAACACTTTGGTGCCCATGGAGGTCACAGGTTCGACCCCCATGGACCCTCCATAATTTTTCCTAAACAACCAATAAATCGACTAATGAATGGGTGCCACGTGGAACCATTCTACTCTCCCAAATACATGCCACGTGTCCGAGCTTGATTCGACCACGTCTGCCACATGTCTTCCCTGTCAGTGTGTTGACTATACCTGTCACGTCAGCCTGTACCACATGTCACCCTTTCAATGGTTCCATGTGTCATGATCTGACTCATCCACATCTGCACCTACCCATGTCAATGCCAACGCACCCTTCCACATCATCGGTATGGTCGTACAGCCTGTACAACTAGCTACCACGTCAACATTGTACGAACTGTACAGTCAACATTTTTTTTTTTTGTTTGGCAAAATGAACAGACCGTGATATATTTCGCATATGACATTTGTTTGAGCCTGTTCAAGTTGTGTTGGGTTCATATCGACAAGGCCTACACAGATGTACTTTTTGAATCCATTCTGAGCACTTAGAGTTTTAGGCCTTCCTGGACCCATTTTGGTTCTTGGATCCAATTCTGGATCACACCTCCCCACTAAAGACCTTTTGGTCCTCCAAAAGGATATCAACCAGTCATCAAGTATGGGATAGGCCACCCCACTTGTTTTTTGTCTTTAAACTCTGTCTTGTGCACCTGTCTCATCATGATAAATTAAAAAACTACCATGACAACTAAGAGCATATTGTTAGCTACTTGTACTCTATCACATCTTACTGAAGCCACTATCATCCATGTTGACAACATTACTAATGATAACATCAGAAATATGACTACAAATGAGATAATATGTTTGTAATACTTTCACGACATTATCTTATCTTGAAGCAAAGTGTGATTGATCTTCCATTCTACAATCATCTCATGTTCTTGCTTAAGATCAATTACTTGATTTGAAACAATTATAGATGTGTTTCTTGCATGTGTTTCCTTTCTTAATTGTTCCATTGTTTGAAGAGATTGATTTTGTTTTAAATGATGAGCATGGACCACACATTTTTTTCCTACTTTGGTTAAATGATATTGATTATGTTCCCTGTAGAATATTTCTTTGTGATCATACAAATAAGGATTGCCTAAGACCATTCCACATTCATTGAGTGGAACCACTTCACATGTTACCTCATCCACAAACTTAGATGAAATTACAAACTTTAATGTACATTTCTTTTTTATGTGCAATTTATGATTGTTTCTTATCCATTTAAGTGAGTAAGGCTTATGATGCATCTAAGTGTTTAATCCCAATTGTTTAACCACTTCCTCTAAAATCAAGTTATATTGAGATCCATTATCTATTAATATGCCGACCTTAGTATGTCTCATTATGACCCTTATGTGAAATAATTTACTTCTAGAGTCAAATCCATCACCAATTTTACGTGTCAAACCAACCAATGAGACTTTAGATTCATCACCTAAATTCGATCCCAAGTCTGTTGGTCGTGTTGTTGTTGCAACTGTTTGCCTCCCTTTTCTTTCTTTGAACCACTTCAGTCTCTTCTTGGGATGCAATTGCCACCAATGGTCATCATTGTGCCCTTCTTTCTTCCATTGATTGCAAGAGAGATTATCTTCCCCTCTTTCCACTGAATTTTCCTTCTTGCCATTCCACTTCCTTTTTTCCTCTTTTCTTGAAGACGATTCCCCTGATACACCAACCCATGTTTTCCCTGCTTCAATGTATGTTTCTTGAACTGAGACCTCATCAATATTAGTAGGTTGAAACATAAATATAATGTTACTAATATGTGCAGGTAAACCTCCTATATACTTCATAAGATTTTCTTGAGTATGTAAAGGAATGTCTAACATCAATGCCATTTTACGAAATCCATCTATGTATTCTTGCACTATTTGTCCTTTTCTTAGTTTAAGACCTTTTCATTCAATTAAAGATTTCTCTTTATAACCCAAAGGATATAATTGCTTTCTAAGTGCAAAAACAAAACTTTTCCATGATGGAAATACATTACCCACTTGTTGTGTGCCATTTTGAAACTTTCTTTGCCACCAGATGAGTGTTGTTCCTGCAAGTTGAAGCGATGCCAACTTGATTTGAGTTGCCTCATCCATGATTTTTTGCACACTGCAATAAACCTCCATCTACCTGACCCAATTATCAAGTCTCTTTTCATTTACTTCACCATCATACATGGGTAATTCAAATTTTGCATCAATCTTAAGTAAAGACATTTCATTCTTATGTTTATGGGAATGTTTTCTTGCGGTGGATTTAGAACTTGAACTTGAAGAAGAACAAATTGATGGAGAAGAAGGAGGTGAAGGAGGATTTTGAGGAGGATCCTCGACTTATTCACTTTTGACCTTTGAATATTCACCTAGAATTAGTCTCTTCCATTCCAAGTAATCCTCATATAAAACCTTCATCATCTCCGACATGGCGAAGAAAGTTTTTTGAAACTCTTTCTCATCATGAGAAAGTCCCTCTTCCAATGCCATCTTCTCACTTTGAGAATTTCTCTTTCTTGATCCAATCTCAGGATTCTCTTCAACAAGCTTGCCTTCACCACGATTCATATTTTCCCTAGTAACCATGCAAACCCAAAATCCAACAGTCTACTAGCTCTGATACTTCTTGATCTGAAAAGATCTTTTAACAACAATGGTTGAGTTATAAAGCATGGGTTAAATAACCATTTAGGAAACTGATGAAAGAGGAAGAATTAATGATGAAACATGGCAGCCATAATGTAATATACAGATCTAGAAAATAAGCATAAAGAAACATCAAACCATAACATCAATATTGTTAACGGAGTTCGGCAATCTCGCCTACGTCTCTGATCCTTTGTCTCAGTGGGTGAGGCTTTCTTATTTCTTTTCAAAGCTTCCAAAAGTACATCATAACAGTTCTGAATGGCTTACAAACTGATTTGGTCATGTTCTACCATATCTCAAGAACCCACCACAACTGAAGGCACTAAAAATGGATGAACGAATATCTTAGAAATGGCCCGCAAAGGTGCTCTCCTCAATGTCTTCCCTGCATAAAAATGGCTTTGGCTCAAAAACTATTCAGCATTTTATTATTCTAAACCTCCTCCTATGGCTTCAAGAACCTTTGGTTTATATAGGCATGAAGTGGGTAACAAAATCCCAACTTCCCCCCCAAGATCTAGCCTAAAAAAGGATCCAAGATCCTCCAAAAATGACCAAAATCTCTCAAAACTGCTGAAAAAATCAATAAAAATCAAGATATATAGTTTCAAACCGACTAGTTGGAAAAACTTAAGGGTGCATCCCATTTTTCTTGGGCTCCTGGTCACCTGGGCACCTCCATGTGGCCTAACGATAGGCTGGCATGTTGGCCCCTGGTCTTCAGCCCCCAAACCTCGGCCCTTAGTCGCATGTATCCCCATGTGTCCTGGCCTTATCAACAACGTGATCTGAATTGGATATAGCCCCTGGTCATTGGCCACTGGTTATGCACCTTTGTCGATGGGTTAGCCCAACCAATCGCATGCTAATCCCACGAATTCTACACCAACGATAGAACAAGGGTCATATTGGTATGGTTGTATGGTAAGTGTTTGCGTCGGGGTTAGTTCCATTCCAAAATCCATAGTAACACTAGCGGTCATATAAAATGGACATATGTAGGTGCACCGAGGGATAGGGCCTAGCCCTAGCCTGAATATCCGTCAACCAACACTTCATTCAAATTTAAATACATGGGACACGATATAGGGGTAAGATCCACTGTGTAGGCGAGCTAGTAGCCCAACCTACGTGAAGAATTTGGTGCTCGTGGAGGTCACAGGTTCGACCCCCACAGACCGTCCATAATTTTTCCCAAACAACCAATAAACTGACCAATGAATGGGTTCCACATGGCATCCCATGACTGGGCCATCTGGCATGATGTTATTCACCCAAATACATGCCATGTGTCTAATCCTGATTCAACCATGTCTACCACATGTTTTCTCTATCAACGTGCTTACTGTACCTGCCATGTCATCCCATGCCACGTGTCACCCTTGCAATGTTGCCACATTTCACGATCCGAATCATCCTCATATGCACCTACCCACATCAGTGCCAATGCACCCTGCCACATCATCTGTACAGTTAGTTTCCACGTCAGCACTGTACGCACTGTATAGTCAACATTTTTTTTTTCCTGTTTGGCGAAATAAATAGACCACTATATATTTTGTAAATGACATATGTTTGAGCCCGTTCAAGTTGCGTTGGGTTCGTATCGACGTGGCCTACACACACATTTGTTTTGAATCCATTCCGAGAACTTTGATTTGTAGGCCTTCTTAGACCCATTTTGGTTCCTGGATCTAATTCTGGATCACTGGGATCTTCCATTCATCGTCCCAATCCTTTATTTCCCATTCTACCTCTTCTATGTTGACGCAATACTGGATTTGTATCCATTCCTTATCTGGATCCCTGCGTGCCTAGATCCACATATTGTGTCTTATGGCATTGAAGTTGGCTATCCCCTTATACTGCATGACCACCTCGAGAGTTATTTGTCATCTATTGGCTATATTTTCTTTCATATTTCTTAGAGACCTAGCAAAAGTGTTGGTGTTTCGACTTCTTCATTTTGGATAGGAAGTGCTCCCCAATGATTTGTATCGTGTTGCACGACATTGCCCTACTCTGTCAAAGAAGTGTGAATAGGTAGGATTTTTCCATCTGATCAATGTTATTATCATGATCAACCAGGAATAGTGGAACTCAGTCCTCAAGTCCTACACATCCTTCCATTCATCTAGGAACAAATTTAACAAATACGGGGCCCAGTTTAGCATGGTGTCATTTTTTCACTACATTGCGATTGTGACAACTCCTAGGGAGACCTCCTCCTTGAGAAATTTTCGAAGGAGTTTGCACACCATCAAATTTGTTTCCATCCTTGTGGTAGCATCACTGATCCATTTGATTATAATGTCATGTGATCCCCTTTTTGTTACATAGGTTTTCTTCATTTCCTCCACGACCACCTTCTCCTTTGTTTTTTCGTCCATGTACTGCATGGGATTATTTCCATTTGATGACAGTCCTATGATAAATGAAATCAAATCAACATCGATGGACACTGATCTATCCATGCACAAGAATACTCCATGGAGGATCACCAGTTACTACTTGACGCAATTGTTAACGTCTTTATCCCTGACAAAATGAGGAATATCCAACAAGTGAAGTATCCTTATGTTTACCAATCCTGCAATCCACTGCTTCGGCTACAACCCTGGATATCCTAGCGGCTATGTGCCTTGGATTTCCATGTAATCTTGGTGTGCAAATTCTGGGAACTTGTTTCTATCATACACATCATGGTCTACATATCTTAACATCTTGATGCAACCAAAAAATCCTGGAGTGGCTTGCACCCCATATGGAATGCACGGTAAGTTTATAGAGTCCTCAGGATGCTTGTACAGGGACCTTGCAATAAACTATTTCCTTTTTCTTTGTGCTGGCACATTGGATGGCCCAACCTCTAGTTCTCTTTCTTCCCTATCCGAATATGGATGTCCCGTGATATCTTTGAGTTGCACTTCCTCTTGCTGCATGGACCCTACCACAGGCTGTCCCAACAATGAAACCATTTTTTGGATTCTTTGGTTGACCCAGGTTCTGATCTCAATAGGTTTCCAACAAAACACTAAAAACTATTGGCCCTCTTGGTAAACCAGAAGGCAACACTATGCACAGAGTTCACTGCGTAGTCTCACCCGAGATATATTTATGGGGAATGAAATACTCAGGTGTTTGCATTCTAGTAAGGGATTATGATTTTATGTTGATTATTTTCCTTGTGCATCAATATCATTATTCATTCATCTAATCTAGTGTTCATTCATTCATCTAATTATGCATGCATGCTATGTTTAACTAGATTACCATCCATTCAGTAAATGATTCATAAAATAATATCAAAGAAACCATTCAAACACATTAGCACACTAGATTTACCATGGTTCACCCCCCTTGGGGATACATCCATAAAGATCTGTCTCTTCTGCTCTTTTATTCATTCTTCTGAAAAATTTGCGCTGCACACATTACATTCTTTTGGATTACAATCAAAAGGAAGGTAAATAGCCTCTATGAGGTGAAATATATCACACAAAGTTCCACATCCTTTTACTTAACCCTTAAAACCTAGCTTATTCAACTCAACACTATATTTCCTCTCCTAATCAATCAATAACCAACTGAACAACCATAAAAAAAAACCTCTGCTTAGACCTCATAGGTATTTATTTATACTACGTTATTGGCTTATCTCCATTACATTCTTGTCCAAAACCCTAGCCCTAACATGGTTAGGTTTGTCTGCATGTGAGACACACTGCTTTTCCTCCTTCTGCATGATGTTTTTCCTTCTTTTTCCGCATGCTTATTTTCCACCAACTATGGCATGCACTCGAAAAATTGATATTTCTCTCCAAAAATATGTCTGCGCCTAAAATAGACTTTCCTCCCAAAATAGGCCTCTGCCAACAGGTATGTGGGCTCAAACATTTTCCCTCCCTCTTCTACAACCTTCACATTGCACTTCAACTTCTGCATTCTACACTTCGACCATCACTTAAGTTTTATTTTCATCACAAATGTCGGGTTCCCAAATGTTCCATTCTTCTAATGCTCATGAGTCCAACCGACCACCCTTCTATACTTAGTTTCTTTGGATCACTTCTCCAACCGCAGGTTGGCAGGTTCATGGAAATTTCATATTGAAATTCTCACACCAATCCTTGTCATTACTTTGCTTTTCCAAATATGCATTAAGTACTATTTAAATGCTAACAACTTTTGTGAAGACTTCGAAAATTCCATTATTAATGGCGAAAGGTTGGAGAAACATTCATTAAATTCTCATTTAATCCTCATTTGCGAAGGGATTAAATTATCATTATCTTTCGAAAAGGCTCATTTGTAATCATTATCCATCCAAAGAAACAATTCTATCAACTTAATGGAAGCATCAACTCGACAACAGTTATGTGGTGATACTTTTAATATTTTTGGCCATGAAGATCAGAATTTCCAGTGGTTGAGAGCATACTGTTATTATTTCTCCCCTCCTACTGCTAAGAGAAATGGAATGTGATTTCAACATCTGGTATTTCTCTTGTTGGTTGTGTTCCAGAGGTTTTCAATTATAAAGAAATTGTTCCATGGTGTGTTGACAAAAACGTACTGAATCTAAGGGCCATACAACTCCAGGGACATTCTCCAATTTCTCTATCGCCTCAATTCTTCCATAAAATGTTAAAGTTGTTGTTGATTAATTGGGTTGGTTGTCATTGATATCAACCCTTGAAGAAAGTCTGGTAGCACAAAGGTTTGGGTAATGGACCCAAGTTTGTTTGATTGATAATGGTATGAGTTTTGATATATTTATAGGCAATACTATTCTATATGGATAGTGCATGTCATTCCATTTCCAACGGTAAGTGGAACATCACATAACTCCTCACGGTTAGATATTTATGGCCATGTGAATTTGGAGAACCCTCATGAGTCATCTAGAAGCCCCAAAAGGTCAAAGTAGTCAAAGTGGTTGCAAAGAAGAATTTATTGAAATAATAAAGTGAAGTGATGAGTGTACTATAAGTCAAAGTAGATACAAAATAAATTATTTAAATAATAAAATTAATCGCGAAATTACTAAGTGGACAAGTGGTTAGAAGTGGGTTAGCCCTAAAATAAGGAAAGTCGGTTAAGATGGTTAGAAAATAATTTAAATAATAAAGTGAAATAATAAGTGTACTATAAGTCAAAGTGGATACAAAATAAATTATTTAAATACTAAATTTAATGGAAAAATTACTAAGTAAACAAGTGGTTAGAAGTGGGTTAACCCTAAAATAAGGAAAGTGGGTTAAGATGGTTAAAAGGTAACCCCTTGATGAAGCTACATGAAAGTATAAATAAGAGGAAAGGCTCTCTCATTTTAAATACACTTGAGAATATTGAATATCTACACATGATTGAGGTAACCAAAGGATATCTAAGATGAATTTCAGAGGGAAAGTGAAGTAAAGAAGGTCGAAATTCAAGGAAGGATAAATTATTTTGATGATGCTTTATAAGGTATGTTATTTACAGGTCATCTCACCATTTTCGCAATAACCTTTTTTTATAGAATGATTTATACTGTGAAATTGGGAGGAAATTGAGGAAACATATCCAAGTAGTTGTGATACAAATTTCATCTTATGGGTCGTTGTATTTTTGCAGTTACACTCCATGGAAAATAGGGTTTGTGGCTAGTCCTGAAACTAGTCTAAAACAGGTGTTTTGGGTAAAAATGTCATAAATTCTTCATAACATATCCAAATTCAGTAAGAAAAAATGTATTGGTTAGATTACAGTCTGTAGTATTCTTTGTACCATTTTTAGATCCATACAACAAATATTCTATGCAGGGCACGCTCTACAAGTTCGCTCTCTAGAATAAGCCAAAATTCAACAAGGTATGCCATTTTTGTTCTAACTCCTTTTCTGAGAGGTTCCAAGTAGTGAAACCTGGAGGAATTGCATAAAATACACTGAAGAACATTGTGTAATATTTTCATATATTTATTCATTACAGGTACATAGTTATGATTATTTCAAGTTAGGGTTGTTGACTAATCCAAAATTAGTCATGTGAGACTAAAGTAAAGTTTGATGAAAATGCTAGTCTCTTGTTGTTAAAGTTAAGGAAGGTTTGCAGGTATGTGATCATATACACCAGGTCTATTACAGTGTTACAAATCAGATTTGAATGATGAAATTGATGAAGGATTTTGGTTGAGGTACATGTTGGGTACATGGTTAAGATAAGTAGTTGATGAGTTGGCACATACATGAGGTGTATAGTTGATGATGTTTGTACATATTGATGAATCATAGTTTATGAGTAGTTGATACATGATTGATAGATACTTGGTACATGGTTGGAGGGACTTGTTAGTATTATTATTGACACATGGTTTATGGATGATGTAGCATACTTGTATTGGTATATTATTAGAAGCAAATATTGATCTTGGTGATGATTGTGAGTTGTTGTGTTATGCTTGGTTGATGCATGTATTTGAGAGTTGTCTTGGTGATTGATCTTGGTGAGTAGATATGATTTGGTTGATAAGATTGATGATACATGTTTTTCTAATAGGTTGTTTGGACATGTTATTGTGACAGGTTATTTGTACAGGTTTGATGCATGGTTGATGCATTTTTTATGGTACAATTTGAGGTACAAGTTGATGTATGGTACATGTTGGCACAAGTTATTGGTACAGGTTGTTACGAGTTGATTACAGGTTGATTGGTACAGGTTTACAGCAGTATATCTCACTGTGATAGTGTGACAGTGGTTCCATCGTTCTACTTCTATGTCAGGGCAGTTGGATGGGGAAAGGACATGTGGTTGTATTCACCTTATGGTTGTAGCTGAAGAACATAGGGGGATTTAGCCTCCTTCTAGTTGTAGCCAGAGAATTAGGGAGTTGGATCTTCCCTAAGGTTGTAGCCTGAGAAACTAGGGGGTTGTAGCCTCCTTCTAGTTGTAGCCAGAGAATTGGGGGTTTGGAGACTCCTTCGGGTTGTAGCCTGAGAAACTAGGGGGTTGGAGCCTCCTTCCAGTTGTATCTAGAAGACAAAGGAATTTGGTGCTTCCAATGAATGTAWTTCTTAAATATATTTAAGAAAAAACATTTTGTGGTTTTCTCCCACTTTGGGTTTCCACATAAAAACATTGGTGTACTGTGTGTGTGTATGATTTCTCATTTTYTCATTGTTTATTTACTCTGCAACTATTGGATGATAATGCTACATCGATATAACACTTTCATTTTGTGGTTAAAAAGGATTATTTCTCTATTATTGATTCACCCCTCCTCTCAGTAATCCAACAATTGGTATCAGAGTCAGTTCCTTCAAGAATCGGTTTAACCACTGAAAGGAAGATCATCGAGAGAAACAACATGTATGAACATGGAATACCATAGTTTGATGGACATAAGTATGTATTCTGGAGAAGAAGGACGAAAACAGATATACATGCATAGGGATTTGAAATTTGGCAATCTATAGTAGATGGATACAAAGAACCAATAGTTCTTCCAACAAGTGAAAGAGAAATAAAACTCAGTCAAAATAATTCCAAAGCCACAAATGCACTTTTGAATGGTCTTGGTGAGTTGTTATACACCAAAGTTATGCATTGTAAATCTGCTAAAGAGATTTGGGACAAACTTCAAAATATTTATGAAGGAGATTCAAAAGTCAAAGAAGCAAAGCTTCAAACTTACAGAGGTCAGTTTCAACAACTAAAGATGATAATATTATAGCTTACTTCTTACGACTAGATGAAATAGTAAATGCAATCATAGGATTGCGAGAAGAAATTAAAGAATATGTAATTGTTCAAAAGGTACTAATATCTCTTCCTATGATATTTGATCCTAAGATATCAGCACTAGAAGAAAGAGCAGATCTAGAATCAATAAGCATGGATGAACTACATGGAATCTTCACAGCATATGAAATGAGAACTGAACAGAAAAATCCAGATATAAAAGAAGCATCTTTCAAATCATCCAAAAGGTCAAAGAAAAGGGGAAAGCAAAAAGAAAAAGAACATAGAATCAATAGTGACATCTCGTAAGATGATGAAAAAATGGCCAATTTTGTCAAGAGATTGAACAAGGGAACCAACGAAGAATATAAAGGTAAGATTCCATTGTTTTTTTTTAATTGTGATGGTATTGGTCATTTTGCTAACAAATGTCCTCATAAGAAAAATAAGGGGAATGATGGATATTACTCAAATAGAAAACGAACATATAAAGGGAAAGGAACCACAAAGAAAGTTTTCAAGAAAATCTTATGAACCAAAGAAGACATGTTCTCATCAGACGAAGATGAAGTCTGTGACAGTGAGACGTAAAGAGTTTCATTCATGGTAGTAGAAGAATCTGATAAATAAGACACAGAAGAAGAATATGAAGAGGAAAAAATTGACTAGCGAGAAGAATTGTTGATTCCCATAGAAGTTATAAGAAGAGAAAAGAGGAAAAACAAGAAGCTTCAAGCATAACTAGACAAGAAGGAAGACACCCAAGAACTAGAGAAGATCATCATGGAATTGAAGGTTCAAATAGAATAATATAAAATAATTGAAGAAGCACTCAAAGAAAAGTTAGAAGAAAGAGATAGGATCATTGGAAATTTGGAAGTAGAGATTGCCACATTGAGAAAGGATCTTCAAAAGAAAAATATGCAAAAAAACTCAAAATTTTTGGATGACATTATCAGTAGTCAAAGGCCTAATCATGACAAGTCCAGAATTGGATACAATCAAATAAAAAAGGGATCAATCTCCAAAGCAACAAAACAAGAAACATATCGAACAAGTTATGTAGAAACAATAAAAGGGGATAGGAATACCTACAAGGAAGATTACAGGGACACTCCTCCACCGAGAAGATTCAGATTTCAGAATCAACGACCGACAGAATATATATATATATATATATATATATATATATCCCTCGGGAAGTAGAAGGATTCATAAGAGTAACTCATTTCATAATATATTCAACTCCTAGGTATCAAACTATCTTTTTGGGTCTATGTTATGTATGCAATAATTTTCGACATAAAACTGTAAATTGCAGAGCTAATAGCAGGAAAATAAATGGTTATCCAAGAAGGCCTAGTGAAACACAGAGAATAAGATACAAAAGGTTTGAATCATTGAGCACTGAAGTGAAATGATACAAGTGCAATAACTTTGGACACATGGCCAAAGATTGTAGAATGACAGTCCCTCCTAGAGAACCAAAACAGAACAAAAACAGTCACAGATGAGAGCCTCAGAAGAAAACATGGATAAGAAAGTAGAATCAATATAGCAATGAAGAATTCACACTCACTCTACAAGATAATCAGAAGAAGCATGGTTGGTATGTTGAAAGTGGTTGTTCAAAACACGAAGAACAGGTGAAAAAAGATCGGGTCCAAGAGATCACAAGATTGGAAATAAAATGAGATGAAGAAAATTCTACAGAGAAAAGGAAAGATGTCAAATACAAAAATATTTGGAAAATAACTGAAAGAAAAGAAGGACAGGTAAATAAGGAACAGGTTCAAGAGATTGTACTTTCAGGCACTGTAGTGAAAGATGAATCCACAAAAAGAAAGAAAGAAGTCAGAGCTCAGAGAGATGATGAATCTACTAATGAAGATGATGATGAATACACTTTACAGAAGGAATTGTTATGATCCATCCAACTTAAAGAATCCCAGATAATATGAATAATAGATAGGGGGAGTCTATGCAGTAACTACGACAGACAAGAGAACCGTCCTTCGAGCAACTTGCAAAATTTGAGTAGACAGATTTAGTGCATTTAGTTAGTAGAAGTACAATATGATAGATTAATCAATTGTAGTAGTACTTCATGATAGTACAGTGACATATGAGTCAAAATTATGAACAGTTATGTAGCAGAGTCTTGAACAGTATGGACAGATATGGACGTGAAATCAACTTTTCTGAACAGGGAACTTGAAGAAGAAGTCTGCATTGAAAAATTAGTTCCTAGAGCATGGTACTCTAGACTAGATAAATATCTACAACATGCAGGGTTCAGAAAAGGAAGTGCAGACAACAACCTCTACATCAAGGTAACTCAAGATGGTATTTTATTAATTGAGGTTTATATTGATGATATTATTTTTTGAAGTACTGATGACAAGTTAAGCCATAAATTTGCAAAAGATATGAAGAATGAATTTGACATGTCGTTACTTGGAAAAATATCCTTCTTTCTGAGTCTTTAGATACATCAAAGTATCCAAGGAATTTTTATTTCTCAAACTAAGTATATCAAAGAAATGCTAAAGAGGTTCAGAATGGAAGATTGCAAACCAATTACCAATCCTATGCAAACTACTTGCAAGTTGAGCAAATATGATGATTCAAAGTCTACAACCCAAAGGAAATATAGGTCAATGATTGGTATACTACTATATGTAACAACATCTAGACCAGATGTAATCCAAGAAGTTGGACAAGTGGCACGATTTCAAGCAGCACCAAAGGAATCACATGTATTAGAAGTGAAGAGGATTTTCAGATATCTCAAAGGAACATAAGAGTTTGGATTATGGTATCCAAAAGAAAAGGATATATCACTTATTTCCTACATAGATGCAGATTGGGTAGGTTGCATTGATAACCAATGAAGCACCAGTGGAGAAGCGTTCTACTTGGGTGAGTGTTTAGTATCTTGGCTAAGAAAGAAACAATCATCAGTATCTTTATATACAGCCGAAGCAGAGTATATTTTAGTAGCAGGATGTTGTACTCAGGTTCTATGGATGAAACAAACAAATATATAGGTTGAGTATGATGATCCCATTCCAATCTATTATGATAATAAAATTTCTATCAGTATCTCAAAGAACCCGGTGATGCACTCCAAGATGAAGCACATTCCACTAAAGTATCAATTTCTATGGGAACAGGTTGCAGAGAAGAACATCCAAGATGAATATGTGGGCATAAAAGAAAAAGTGGCAGACATCTTTACAAAACCACTACCAAGGGAAGCCTTTGAGTATTTTCATCAAGACTCGTAGTAATTTCTACTCCAAAATGAATTCTTTTGAATGATTATCTTATATGTCTTAGATTTACATGAGGAAGCACCATAAAGAGAATACTTTAGGTTGGGTGATCAATTTAAGGAAGAGTTCAGTCATGGGGAGTATCCCCAAGGACACTTCAGTTAGGGGGAGCAACCTCGGATGGAAAGATACCTTTTCCATTGATGACAAAAAAGGAGAGATGTATCAAATGCAAAGTTAAATGCTTGGGGAAAGAGAAGACAAGCATGGTTTCAGGGGGAGTGATGGTCACAGAGGGAGCATGAGTGATATGAATTCATTATTGCATTAGTTTGTTATCATGAATGCCAAAGGGGAGATATTGTTGATTAAGTGGGTTGGTTTTCATTGATGTCAATCCTTGAAGAAAGTACGGTAGCAAACTCCGGTAGCACAAAGGTTTGGGTAATGGACCCAAGTTTGTTTCATGGATAATGGTATGAGTTTTGATATATTTGCAGGAAAGACTATTCTAGATGGATATTACATGGAATTCCATTTCCATTGGTATGTGGAATGTCACATAACTCCTCACGGTTAGAGAGTTATGGCCATGTGAAGTTGGAGAACCCTCATGAGTCATCTAGAAGCCCCAAAAGGTCAAAGTAGTCAAAGTGGTTGCAAAGAATAATTTATTTAAATAATAATGTGAAGTGATGAGTGTACTATAATTTAAAGTGGATACAAAAGAAATTATTTAAACAATAAAGTTAATGGAGAAATTACTAAGTGGACAAGTGGTTAGAAGTGGGTTAGCCCTAAAATAAGGAAAGTAGGTTAAGATGGTTAGAAGATAATTTAAATAATAAAGTGAAGTGATGAGTGCACTATAAGTCAAAGTGGATACAATAGAAATTATTTAAATAATAAATTTAATGGAGAAATTACTAAGTGGACAAGTGGTTAGAAGTGGGTTTACCCTAAAATAAGGAAAGTGTGTTAAGATGGTTAAAAGGTAACCCCTTGAGGAAGCTACATGAAAGTATAAATAAGAGGCAAGGCTCTTTCATTTTAAATAAACTTGAGCATATTGAATATCTACAAGTGATTGAGGTAACCAAAGGATATATAAGCCAAATTTCAGAGGGAAGGTAAAGTAAAGAAGACTGAAATTCAAGGGAGGATAAATTATTTTGATGATGTTTTTTAAGGTATGTTATTTACAGGTCATCTCACCATTTTCGCAATAACTTCTTTTCTAGAATGATTCAGACCGTGAAATTTGGAGGCCATTGAGGAAACATATCTAAGTAGCTGTGATACACATTTCAGCTTGTGGGTTGTTGTATTTTTGGAGTTACACTCCGTGGAAAATAGGGTTTGTGGCTAGTCTTGAAATTAGTCTAAAACAAGTGTTTTTGGTAAAAACATCATAACTTCTTCATAACATATCCAAATTCAGTAAGACCAAATGTATTAGTTAGAGTACATTATTTAGTATTCTGTGTACCATTTTCAGATCCATACAACAAAAATTTTGTGTGGGGAACACTATACAAGTTTTCTCTCTAGAATAAGCCAAAATTCAACAAGGTATGCCATTTTTGCTATAACTCCTTTTCTGAGAGGTTCCAAGTAGTGAAACCTGGAGGAATTGCATAAAAGACACTAAAGAATATTGTGTATTATTTTCATATCTTTATTCATTACAGGTACATATTTATGATTATTTCAAGTTAGGGTTGTTGACTAATCCAAAATTAGTCCTGTGAGACTAAAGTAAAGTTTGATGAAAATGCTAGTCTCTTGTTGTTAAAGTTAAGGAAAGTTTGCAGGTATGTGATCATATACACTAGGTCTATTACACAATTGCAAATAATATTTTGATGATGAAACTGATGAGGGCATTTGGTTGAGGTACATGTTGGGTACATGGTTGAGACAAGTAGTTGATGAGTTGGCACATACATGAGGTGTATAGTTAATGATGTTGGTACATATTGATGAGTCATAGTTGATGAGTAGTTGATACATGATTGGTACATACTTGATACATGGTTGGAGGGACTTGTTAGTAGTATTGTTGACACATGGTTTATGGATGATGTAGCATACTTGTATTGGCATATTATTAGAAGAAAATATTGATCTTGGTGATGATTATGAGTTGTTGTGTTATGATTGGTTGATGCACATCTTTAAGAGTTTTCTTGGTGATTGATCTTGATGAGTAGATATGATTTGGTTGATAAGATTGATGAAACAGGTTGTTGTGATAGGTTGTTTGGACAGGTTATTGTGACAGGTTATTTGTATAGGTTTGATGCATGGTTGCTGCATTTGTTTATGGTACAGGTTGATGTATGGTACATGTTGGAACGGGTTATTGGTACAAGTTGTTATAGGTTAATTACAGGTTGATTGGTATAGGTTTACAACAATATATCTCATAGTGATAGTGTGAAAGTGGTTCCATCATTCTACTTCTACATCAAGGTGGTTGGACGGGGCAAGGACAAGTGATTGTATCCACCTTTTGGTTGTAGCTAGAGAACATAGGGGGTTGTAGCTTCCTTCTAGTTGTATCCAAAGAATTGGGGAGTTGGAGCTTCCCTCAGGTTGTATCCTGAGAAACTAAGGAGTTGTATCCTCCTTCTGGTTGTAGCCAGAGAATTGGGGACTTGGAGCTTCCTTCGGTTTGTATCCTGAGAAACTAGGGGGTTCGAGCCTCCTTCCATTTGTAACTAGAAAACAAAGGAAGTTGGTGCTTCCAATGAATGTAATTCTTAAATACTTATAAGAAAAAACATTATGTGGTTTTCTCCCACTTTGGGTTTCCATGTAAAAACATTGGTGTACTGTGTATGTGTATGATTGCTCATTTTTTCATTGTTTATTTACTCTACAAGTATTGGATGATAATGCTACATTGATATAACACTTGCATTTTGTTTTTAAAAATGATTATTTCTCTATTACTGATTCACACCCCCTCTCAGTAATCCAACAACTGCTAGAGCCTACTCTTACCTTCAAACACGAAGATTGCAGAGATATTTTGAAGAAACATAATAATGGGATTGACCTCTTGCAAGAGTAGTTGTAGAATCTTGCGTATATACCAATAGACATAACCAGAATTTAGGTTGACTCTTTAAAAAACCCTTATTGTGAAAACACATGGTTATTTACCAGAGTAACAAGTGAGGAGAATACTTCTTCCATATCTCAGATAATTTTATATATTTTGTATTTCAAAGTCCAAGAGAAAGCTATTTTTGATTAAATACCATTTTTTAGTAAATTGTGGGAGTTGGTTTTAATGGAATACCTTGGAGGATTGTTGATAACCATCAGGGGTAATGATTACCTCATCGTAGAAGTGAATAACTTTAGTAAAATGATTTTCATGATACCACACATGAAGACTATTTCATTGAAACAAGACAATCAATTGTTCTTTAACAAAGTCTCAATGCATTTTGGTCACAACCATCAATCATCTTTCACTGGGAAAACCAATTCTTAAGTTAATTTTGGTATGGATTCTAAGGATTATTGGCAATTGATGAAGATAATTATTGTCTTTCATGCATAGATAGATGCACAAACTAAGGTAGTAATTCACACCATTATTCAATTTTTGTATTTTCAATCATCGATATTTGGAGACTTGGATACTAGAATCTCTCATGTGCAACACAACTATAATCTCACATTACATAATGTACAGTCAATACTTGAGTCACCTTTCAATGAAATTTTTTCCTGAACTTATTAAAGCAAGTTTTAAATTATAAACGAGCAAACAAAGTTTCTAATGAAAACTAGAAATGGACTAATTCAAGCTAAAGATGAAAGTGAAAAATAGGAAACTAAAAGTGCTTTGGTAAATAATAAAAACCCATGGGATTTTATTCTTTACCAAACTAATTTTCTTCAATGGACAATTTCGTAAACTAAAAGGTAAACTATGGATTGGATGTTGAAACTAAATTAAAACCATTGAAAAATAGCTTGAAATTGAAAGAATGGAAATTATAATTAAGAGACAAGTACTAAAACTCAAAAATCAAGGTTTATTCCTTATCAAAAATTATTTTGATCTTAAGAAATTCGAAAGTGATAAAATAGCAAGTTGGAATTATAGATTAAGATCTAAAAAGAAATAGGTCAAGCATCCAATAGAAACCCTAAATGTGATAAATGTTAAAGATCGATGATATATTTCTTTACATGTAATACTTGTAGATTTTAACCTTGTACAATATTTACTGCAAACAGATTTTCAGTAAAAGAACAGAAAAGATACAATGGAAAATACAAACATTACACAGAGATTTTTCCCCTGGAAACCCAAATCGGGAAAACCATCATATTCTATATTCATTCATAGTGATACATTGTTTAAAATACAATGTACATATAGGATCCAACGGAATCCAAAACACTAAAACAATGACCTGGATTAGTAAACAACCCTAATTCCTTAACCGTAAATAGAAAACCATCAGCAAAAAACCATGTGCCGAAAAACCACCTGGCAATGGACTTGAAAATCGAGGCAACATGAAAAATGAGACAAAAATGTGACACGTTTCCCAAAAAAAAATACTGGGGGCACTTCCCTTGAACCCCCGCATGGGGGGATTTCTCCCCCCTCAAACCTCCCGACGCAATGCATACATTACTACTCATGCAAAAAATATAACACATACCCAACAATACTCCTATTAAAATGATCAACAAACAACACTAGTCAATAAATAATCTTAAGGTACTAAGTAATAGAGTACAAAAATACAAAACCAAGGCCAAAGCCTAAAAAATTGTAAAAGCCTATTCCCAACAAAAAATATGGTTGAGAAAGCACACTAGCATAGGATTTCACAAAATATGTACATTAGTTTTATAAGAAAAATATGTATTTGTACATAAAACAAAGAAAAACTACCTACGATGAAGACTATAAATTAGGGTTTCCTACCAAGGTCACATGTGATAAAAGGTTAATGTAAATAGAAACAACAAAAAGTAACGACACTAATTTTCCAAATGAAATCTAGGAACTACACACACAATCGAGGAAGGAAACTTTGGATCAACTTCACTAGTGGAATGACCAATTTGTCAGTGGGTTTTATCATAAGTGTGTGCCGAAATGATACTCTAAGTGGTTGTGTTCTTAGATATAAACAAAATGATAGTCGAGGAAAATAAAGGACACATGCATGCAACTACATAAACCATCTTATGAAATGAACGAGATAAAATTAAATATTCATTTACTAATATCTAACATTCATGACACAAGATATAATGAAATAATAATCAAACTTTATTAATCCAAAGGAAATATGAATTACAACACTTAGGGAGAAGGATTTGACTAGGTGGGATCTAAAACCTTTCCTTGGGATGGGTCATTGTCCTCCTTGTGTTATCCAACTCCAAGCTTGGTATAAGAATGAGGGAAATCTCAATGGTAGTGGGACAAAATAAAATGTGCTAGGTCTCTCTAGAAGAAATATGACAACATGATCTTACTTTGCAATGTGGATGATTGGTCTGACCTCAAGGGATTTATTTATAAGTAAATAGTGGAACCCTCTTTGGATATATCTGCCATGTGAACTCTTTACATTACATTAATGGAGTTATGGGATAATGGTGGTTAAATAAGACTATATCAAATGGTCCATAAAACTAGAGATTCAAGGTTTGTTCCCCATTGGAGTCACCAATTTATTGGTGGGTTTTTGTCACAAGAGTTTGTAAAAACCCTAATCTAAGTGTTTATGTTATTAGAAACATACAAAATTAAAGTAGAGTAAAGAAAAAGACTCGTGCATTCAACTCCATAAACTATCTTATGAAGTGAACAGATAAAATCAATAAGAAATGGATTCATTTACTAATATCTAACATTCATGACACATTATAAAATGAAAGAACAATAAATCTTATTGATGCAATGGAAGTATGACTTATAGCACCTGGGGATACATCTTTGATATAGCTAGGTGAGCTCCAAAACCTCTTCTTTTCATGGATCCTTGACCTCCTTCTATGCTTCAACTCCAAGCTTGGTAGAAGAATGAGGGAACTCTCAATGATAGTGGGACATAAACAAATGTGACAAGTGTCTCTAGAAGAATTTTGGTAACATAAACTCACTTTAGAATGTGGATTATTGGTGTGACCTCAAGGGATTTACTTATAGCTATATAATGGGACCCTCTTTGGATCTAGCTTCCATGTTATCTCTTTCCATTGCATTAATGAATTTATTGGGTAAGGATTGTTAAACAAGAATAGATCAAATGGTTTTAATGTATATGAGGGTTTGAAAAGGTCCACACATACCCACTATACCTTTCTAGAGGTGTAAGGCACTAATGAGTCGATAAAATAATACTTTTTAACTTTAGGATGATAGTTCAAATTTTAATGGATTTAATGTGTGTTTCCATGTACATAAAATAAGGAAAATAATGTACTACAACTATTTTGGTTAATTCGTGATTTGACTTGGCTCAATACAACATGAATAAGGTCACATGATGATGAATAAGATTAATAATGATGGTTATGAATACTATAGTGATGTTTCTAGGTGGAATGACTCTAAATTATATAGGTGAGAAAAATTAGGCCAATAACAAGGCTCAAGATATTGCAAAGATGGCGTTTTCTCATTTCCAAAATCTATATAAAGAGTTGGAGAGGGAAAATATAACAAAGATTTTAAAACTTACTTCCAATTTTCCAAGTTTTGTAAGTGATGAAGCATATGACCTTCTACCGGAAGAAGCCTCGGAGAATGAAATAAAAGTTGTTTTTCCATCTCTTCAAAAGGAAAAAACTCCAAGTCTCAAAGGATAGATGGTTGAATTCTTCACTGGTTTTTATAATTTAATAGAGGAATATTATATTAGGGTGGTCAACGAAGAAAGGAAAATAGGGAGAGTTCTAATATTTTTGAATTCTTCTTTCTTAGCTCTTATTCCAAAGAAGGACAAACCCCTTATTCTTTGGGGATTTCAAAGCTATCTCTTTATGCAACCGTGTTTACAAAATAATAGCAAAATTTCTAGCATCTGGAGTGAAGACAATTCATACTATCTCACAAGGAAAAAATGGCTTCCTAAATGGAATAAAAATACACGAGGCCATTAGTGTGGCTCATGAAGTTGTTCATGCGATAAAAGTAAAGAAACTGCTAGCAATGGTAGTAACACTAAAGCTATCAAAGGATTATTATAAAACTATTTAGAATTATTTGAGGTTAATGTTGCTTCATATTTGGTTCAAATCACTTGTCATAAATTGGATTATGAGATGCCTAACCTCTATATATTTTTTTGTGTTAATAAATGGTTCAACTTAAATATTTTTAACCTCCTCGAGGGCATTGAGGTAAGGATGCCCTCTATCATCATTATTTTTTCTATTAATAGTAGAAGGTCTAAATAGGGCTATCATGGAAGCAATAAGGTCGGGAGGTATAAAAGGGGTAAAGATATACATGACAATAAATTTGACTCATTTTTTATTTGTGGATGGGTTACACTTATTCTATGATAGAACACTTGGGGATGCATCAAGGATAAAATATATATCATCCATTTATAGCATCATTATGGGTATGGAGATAAATGTCTAGAAATTATTTATTTCATTCAATGGTTTTGAGTAGGATCAAGAAAGACTACTCCTTTAGGTCTTTCCATTTAAAAAAATAGAATTACAGTTTGGGATAAAGTATCTAGGATTTATATTGTGTTGACATAGGAAAAATCACCCTTTGTCAACAACAGGGGTTATACCGGATAACAAATCCCAATTAGACCCCTAACCATTTGGAATATGAAACCCATCCGTATTTTGGATCTGTAACCATTTATGGCTTTGGTTTTGGTTTTGGTTTTACCGATTGCAACCTGATTCACTGATGAAGGTTTTCTAAGCTAAAGAGTGAAATGCAACTAATATAATATGCATGTGCCTAGACGAAACTAAGATAACTAGAAACTAAATATAGAAACATTCATATTTTTTTCAAGGGCTCGGGAAATAGTTCACACAGAGAAAAGACAAGAATATGAATAAATAACTGCAAACACAGAATAATCTAGTATTTAAACAATCATTTACAATCTTTTTCCCATGAATTTAGACAAACATTCTCCGAAGAACAAAAATAATAATGCAACCATCATACATAATATTAGTATACAATATGAAGTACATTCTTACACATCTCGAGTGTTGAGAAAAACGCAAAGGAATAGTCCACAATATGTCCAACATGAGAATTAAATCTCTCCAGAAAAATAGCTTGGCCAAACCAACTTATCCTCATTAAAATTTTATGTACATGAAAAATCCAAGGATTCTCAATTTTAGTTAACATTGTATTCCCAAAATATTTAAGAAAATGTGCAATGCTGAAGAGCCAAAAATCCCTTTACTTGGATACAATCTCTATATTTATTGAAGTTCAATGCAACTCTTGGCTTTCCTCCTTCCATCGTAACCTTGCATTTACCAACATTTAACCTTATTCTATTTGTAATTATGGGAGAAAAAAGACAAGAGCTGTAATTTGGATTTGTCTTTTAGTGTTGGTGGGATATCATAGGTTTTGGCTATCGTGCACCTCACTCACCGTAATGACTATCTAGGACATTGGTATATTTTATCATCATACGGTTAAAACTCCCTCTTTAGTCATTTGAGTTTGATTCCCTTCACTACTCCCCGTTGTTGTGACAACTATTGTTGTTGTTATTGCTCCATCATCCTTGGTTGTAGATTGCATTGAGAGGATGTTGAGTATGAAATCCCTCAGGAATTGGTACCTGGAACCATTTAACATACAATAGATCAGTGATCTCAGGTTAACCATAAAATAAACTATTAAAACGAAGCATTCAAATCCATAGAACTAAAATACTAAGTAATTGAGACTTTGTATAAACTTCCTTGGGTTTTATTCATGGTTCCTCTGCTCGCGATTGAGGTGTTGTGTTATCCTAGGGATGTTGACAAGGTTTCAGATATTAATCCTGAAAAATGCACACAATTTGTGAGTAATTTCTTAAATAATATAACTGGGAAGTTGTATATCTATGAAATACCTTTCCAACGGTATAAGGAAGGCTTGAAATGGAAACCCGAGTAAAAAAGTATGGCTAAAATAAGGAAGGCATTCTCGTAGGGTCCTATTATTGTTTCATAGAAGTTTGTAAAACTCTTCCTCTATGTACCGGAGTTGTTCGTGGGAACTCCACCAATGTGAAATAGATATCATTGCATGAACTCCTCTGATGTGAATCGAATCTCATCACACGAACTCCTATGATGTGAATCGAATCTCATCGCACAAACTCCTCCTGTGTGAATCGGAGCTCATCGCACGAACTCCTTCGATGTGAACCAGAGCTCATCACACAAACTCCTCCAGTGTGAACTAGACAGCATGGCGCAAACTAAATTGGATTTTCAATGAAGAAGCCAGGAATGGCTATGGTTCTAGCAAGTCGATGATTGATGTAAGCAACAGAATGTTGGAGAAGCTCTAGTCGATTGTCATTGTATAGAACTTGTGAGTGATCGCCACAGTATCTAGTCTTAGATCGTGTTTCTGTCATAGGTGTGTTGCATGCTGAGCTTGTTGCACAATGGTTTCATGAAGGTTTGGTTGAAAGGTTTAATTTTCTTATTAAAATTAAGAACAAGGTTAAATAAATTAATAATGAAATCCATTAAAATTTTAAAAAGGGAGTTTATAAGCCCCTCTCTCCCTTTGATGATTAACTATGTAATTTATTAAAGATGTGTGCAAGAAGAGGGGGGGTGTTGGTGGCCACACCCCTTCTCTTCCCCCTTTTGTTTAAACATTGACATGTGGATGGGTTCGTGTATTGGGCCCCCTCCCTTTCTACCTCATCACTTCATCTAAAGCATAGAGTTGTTCGACCTTTTACCCACGTGCCATAATTTGTTCATGTATGACCATTAACGCACATGAATTTGCAAATTTGATTGGCATCAATGTACTGGGACTGATCTTCTTAACACCTCTAGGTATTCACCAGAGTAGTTCATTCCAACACTTTTGGTCAGCATTGTTTATTCAGATTAAAACTAGAGTGTATGGTTGTGTGGGTTTTCTTTGCTCGTTAAAATATAATATCTTCTAATTGTAGTTACCTTTGAACATGGCTAAGGAGATTCAGAGGTCTCAAATGTGCATGGTTACTTGGAATACATGAGTTGAAGCTTTTGTATTTTCTCCATCGAATACAAATTAGGATCTAGTCTCGTGAGCATTAATACCCTTCGACGTGCTTGCAGTTAAAGACTAGTCTTGGGGGTGTTAAACATATAATGCTTGCTTATTCTAGCAGGTGAACAGGACATGGATAACTTATCAACATTAGTGAACTTTTACTTGGCTTCCAATGTATCATTTTGGTTCTCAAAGAAGATCTCAACTCTTGAGAACATTTGACCACAATCATAGGCATGACCTCTGTTGTTGTATGTTTTTTAGATGCACTTTGTAATCAGATTGTACCGCCCAGGTTTTGGAGTATTTTCTCATATCCATTTTTTGTTGGCAAGTTCACTTAATGCATTCTTGATCTAAAATGAAATTTTCAAATTTTCCCTTTCGCTCAAAGTATAAAACTTCTGAGTGAGTATCCTGCAAATCATTTGAATATTGTTATTTTTGTCTCTGAAATGACTCTATTATCTACTGATTCATCTGTTTGCACAGGTGGTGAAATGTCCCAGATGCTGACCAGAAAGGGAAAACTCCAAACCTATGGAACACTTATCACAACCACAATCCCTGAGTCATTTAATATCGTTGATACGAACAACCATGATGGAATGGAATACTACCTTAGCTATGTTGAGATTCTAAATGTTTTTTAGAATGAAATATTCATGTCTAGTGACCCAAACATTGATACATACAGGAACATCCAAAAAAGTTGCATTCATACAGTAGCTACCCTTTTAGAGATGTTTCCTTACAATGATACAACTACATGGTGTTTTCAGTATCTACAGAAATTTGCAGGTCTAATAGTCAATGCTTTAGGTATCCCCATAATATCACTCAAAGAAGAAGACAAATGAGCTAGATAGCAGACCCCATAACCTATAGTATCACTTGACGATTCACTCCTAGACCAATTCAGATTTGAACATGAAGACTTTGAGACCTTGATGGAAGATTTTTGTTTTATGAAGAATGTCTAGTGAAAAAGGGGGAAAGGTATGTTTGGGCACGATACCTTGGAGTCCCTTACAAAATTATGAATACCATGATATGAAAACTTTATGGTGAGGAAACTAGCACCCATTTCAGGATAGAGTGGTTTCCTATGGCTTACATAGTATTCCAGAAGGGCCAAGCATTGAACTAGGAAAGCATCCTTTCTTTCTGCATCGCTAAGCATATCCAAGATCCCAAAGGTATGAAAAACCTTGGATTCTACATGTTCTCTTATCTCATAGATGTCGTGTGTGTAGCCAATTCATTCATTACATTTAGTTTGGATTCGACCCTAGAAAAAGGTATGATCCATTTGTATTGTTTGTAACTTTGGGAAGTCAACTGGAAGGAATATTTTTATCATATTTGTGATTATTTCCTCTCCCGTTGCACAAGGCCAACTTTGGTATTTTCCCACACAGGATCTCTCCAAGGGATATCAAAACCTTAAAGGAGATCGAGGACTGGTATATCAAAAAATACTATACTTATGTCAATATCTACAAGGCCATAAGACCACCACACCTACTACCCAAATATGTGTCTGATACGTTATTGGCCAGGGAAATAGCATACCATATTGTGGAGAAAGGGGCCACTTCCTACCTACCAGAAAAGAACAAAACCTATTGGTCGATGTTTCCTCTCCACATAGGCTCATACTCTTTACAGAACAAGAAGCAAGCCGAAAAGGAATTAGAAACACTAAAGGAATTATGTCTCTGTCTCAGAGAGCCCAAATCCCATGACCCTCGATGTGTGGTGTATGAACACATGAAAGTCATCAGGTTGGTGCCACAAATCATGCATGACACCCAGTTCTCAGAAAATGTATTTTGAGGCGCTTTAAGTTATGAAGAAGTAGTATAAATGCTCACCACTGATGTTTTTCAACAACAACTAAGGAAAGAGGAAGAGGAGAATAGAACATTGAGGCTGAAACAATTCAAATCCATCCACCTTAAAGACAAAGAGAATCTAAAAGAGGAAGAACAAAAAAAGAGGGGGAAATAATTTGAACTGATGAGAAAAGCCGAAGAAGATAAAGACAAGTAATAGCAAATGAAGTAGAGGGAAGCTGAGGAGAAACAATTTGCACTGGAAAAAAATTGGAATAAAGATCTTCCCCCGGGGAAGAATAATACAGGTGAAGGAGAAACAATAAACATAGAACAATCAACATCAACCACACAAGGAAGAGCCTAGGTAAAGAAGAAAAAATATAAGATCGATATTCTCGATGTTCAAGATAACAGATTAGAAAGTGACAATGTAATTATCATTGTAATCCCCGATAATGATTTGGTTAACACCCCGATAGAGGAGTGCACTCCCTTAGCCTCCATCCTAGGGAGTTTATCACTCACTTTTGAAGGACTCAGATTCGAAGGATCAGTAGTCGTCATTGGTGATTACTATTACATCCACAAGACATGAGCTATTGAGAGGATAACCCCTAAGAGGAAAAGAGGAAAATTTGACGTGAGCCAAGAATCTTCTAAAAGGAGCATCAAATGGAAATCTAGACCATATTTGAAGGATAATGTGATACAAGCAGCCTCAACACTCAGTGATTTTGCTGGTGTGAACATAGTATTGGTCCATGAAGTCTCAAGAGCACATGATGTTGCAAAATCCAAGGTCACTGAGTTGGAGATGACCCTAGAAACCATTAAGGAAACTATGGCTATTTGTAAGGTAGCTAGAGAGGTAGTAGAGAGGCCCAGAGGGCCCATAGTGATGATAGTGGATACCATTCAATGTAAKGTGGACTAGGTCCACTATATTATTAAATAAGGCCCACTATGGTAGTTAGATATAATAAATGAGTAATTAGATATAATAAATGTAAAAGGACTTCTTAGAAGGTTCTACTTCTAGAAGATTCCTCCTCTAGAATKTTCTTAGTTGATGGTAGMACTATATAAAGGGGTTCAAGAAATGTAATGAAACATGAAGAGAAGTATTGTATTTGGAGCGGTAGCTCAATAGGAGGATGCCCCCTTGAAGAGGCAAGTGAACAGGAGAGGATCCCTTTCATAATAGGATCCATTGTATAGTGTTGCCCTACCTCAAGGGTTTGGTAATAATAAAGTGTGGTTTCTTCTATATTGCTTTGTGGATATATTGGGTATTTAGTATTTGTGGTTATTATATTTGTAGATCTATTCAAGTATTTAACAAGTGGTATCAGAGCACTTTCCTTGGGCAGACATTATGGGCAAATATTTTTTATTTTTGCAGATTTTTTTTTCGGAGCAGAAAAAAGAGGGCTGCGACATTCTCAAAGTTTCCAGTATATTTATATGCAAAATTTGCACAAAGGGTTTAGATATGATTTCCTCTCAGAAAAACACCCAATTTGAAAAAAACAACCGTCTGAAACGGAGTCCGGGAAGTCAAGATATTGAAGTTTTAAAATCTGCAAATTTTCAAGATTTTTTCCACGGATGGCGGCAAGAATTTTTTTATTTTTGAAGCATCTAGAGGCCGAGTTTGCCCAAATAAATTACAGATCCGAGTTCCTCTCACAATTTCACCGAATTTCAAAAAATCAATCAACCAAAACGGAGTCCGGGAAGTGAAGTTATGAGCATTTTAACTTCAACAGTTTTTTAGGGTTTTTCCAGAAAAAGCCGCGATTTTCTGTCATAACTTATTGGGTGAGTTCATAGGATACTCAGATGGCTATTTCTTCTCAAAACCTAAAAGAAATTCTTGAATCATTCAAATCCACCACTTGTTGAGAACCAAATACCTGAATACAAAATATCACAATAGATCCAAAGATATCTGAATACAATCACCACACAAGATATATGAAACCATATATAAAAACACAACTTTATTATATCAAACCCTTGAGGTAGGGCAACACCATACAATGGATCCTATTATGGAAGGGATCATCTCCTGTTCACTTTCCTCTTTGAGGGGGCATCCTCCTATTGAGCTACTGCTCCAAATACAATATTTCTCTTCATGTCTCATTACATTGTTTGAACCCATTTATATAGTGCTACCATCACCTAAGAACATTCTAGAGGAGGAATCTTCTAGAAGTAGAACCTTCTAAGAAGTCCTCTTACATTTATTATATCTAATTACCCATTTATTATATATAACTACCATAGTGGGCCTTATATAATAATATAGTGGACCTAGTCAACCTTACATTGAATGACCTCCACTATTATCACTATGGGCCCTTTGGGCCCCCCCACTACCTCTCTAGATACCTTACACTAGTGAATATAGGAATGAAATCCAACAAACAAATAAAATCCATAAAGAGGAGATGTAAAGGTGGCTCAAGGCTCGATAAAAATATTTGCAGGAAAGATTCAGTGAAAGAAACTCCCTCACCCAAAAGGACCATGTGAGTGAGATGGAAAATATTAAAACCAGACACGACCAGGAGGTGACGAGACTCAAAGAAGATTTGGATGAATTGAGAACTTTTAATGAAAGAAGTGAAAGAAATCAGGAAGGTACAGGTAGATAATGATCTCTTGAAGGAATTTGTATAGGAAATCCAAAACTAAACATCCGCTCTAGAAACCATAAAAGTGAAGGCCATTGAAAAGAATGAAGAACTTCAGGATGCAAAAAATACATTATTGTGTGCACTTAAAAAAGTATTGATGGTCAAGTCCGATCAGACAAAGTTGAACACACAAGTGAAAGAAATGTATGAAAAATACCAAAAGTCCCTAGAATCCTACAACATAGTCACAGAATGGCAAGACTCACAGCAGGCATTCCCAGAGAGGCTGCAGATATACTCAGATGAATGAAGAATCAATGTCATCGACTCTTAGATGCAGGGATGGCAACAATTATAGACATCCTAAAGACTTAGAAGAAGATTACTATATCAAGCACATAGCTATGGACATCGACAGACAATATACTCTTATAGTTCGGGATGGACCCTTGATGGATATTGATAAGGATTCACCAACCCAAACAATGGTTGAAGACATGGAGACAAAACAAACCTCAGCCTAAAATCCATCGAAGTAATCGGCGAGATGATCATGTTGACAGAAGATTATGTGCAATGTGTTGAACAGAACTTGAAGAAAAAAGTTATCATTCCCATGTTCAAAAGTGAGGAAGACCTGGAAATATCAAAGCTATGTCAAGTAGATTCCATACTCAAATACTTCAAAATATGGAAGGCACTCATAGAAGCAAAATCGCAACCATCGGAACCCTCTTGATAATCTCATTGTAACCGAAATTTTGTAGAGCAATCATTTTACTATAAATATTTTAATGTCCTAATTGGGAAAGGAAACTAAAGCATCGCTTCGGGATCCTCACCATTCGGAAGATAAGGAATGTGAAGGGATTGCATAGTCCCTCTATAAATTAGATGAATGTAAAGGGGAAAGGGATTTTTGGTTCTTTTGAAATGCGGCTAGTATTATTAATTTTCGGATGAATAAAGAACACGAGACATTTATGAAGATTGTGGTATCAATGTTTATGAATGTGGCTATTCAATTTATGTATGTCTTATTTTATAGTATATGAATGTTGGTTTATGAATTACTTCTGAATTAACATTCCTATGTTTACAGTTACCATGATTCTTCAATTTGAGTACATCAACCTTATGATTTGGTTAATCAATCAATTATGTTGGTTCTAACTGCTTATGTTTTCAACCCTTGATATTACTTTCTATATGAATTTCTTCTATACAAGTAATACAAATGTTCTATTGTACTCATGTTTTAGCTTGCTCCTAATCAATATAGGTTAGTTTAGAGTATTTTAGAATATGCATCATAGGACTGTAATCATTCATTTTATGTTAGAAGTAGTTAGTTATGATTGTCATTTTTAATTCATCTGAGAACCTTGAGTTCTCATATTCATATTTAATTAGTTTGTTAGTTAGATTGGTAACCAAGCCAAAATCTGGTCAGAAACACTATCCCAAACAAGAGCAGGTCTAATTGGGACCTATCATCGAGCATTTTCCCTTATATGACTAAACGGGTCATTTTGACTCGTCAACACTATCCAAAGAAGGTATTGAGGTGGATCAGGTTCTTAATGATGATGGAAACAAAGAATGGAGTCTATTTGATAGCAGTAGTTGTTGGAATACTAAGAGGGGTGGTGAAACAGTATGAGCATAATTAGTACTTTTAATCATAATATAAAACCTCCAATAATGTTCAATAGTTTCTCATTAGCATTCAATATATCATCAACACCATAATTCAATGCATAAACATCACATAAACACAATACACCATAATTTTACGTGGAAACCCAATGCGGGGAAAATCCACATAATGTTTTTCTTATTTATCAAAGAGTACATTCATTGGAAGCACCAACTTCCTATTTATCCAGTTACTACTAGAAGGAGGCTCCAACCCTCTATTTACAAGATGCAACTTGAAGGGAGCTCCAACTCCCTAATTAATTGGCTCCAATCGAAAGGAGGCTACAAACCCCTTTCCTTGCTCCGTCCAACCACCCTAAGATATAAATGTAGACCAATTTGTTACTACCTCTGTTGTTGTAACTGATAACCTGTTGTTGTTGTTGTTTCTGATACTTTTGTTGCTGCTACTAATTTCAATATCTCATCAAGACTTCAACCACACATACCTCATACCAATATTCGCAAGAAAGTTCTCCAAATCAAATGCTTATGAATCACTAAGACATATATGTTCTTGATTTCTTCAGAATACACACTCTAACATATACATGAAGACATACCTTCAATCTATAGTTGAACCGATGGATTAGATCTTTGATCTTCTGTTTTTCTTCTTCACAGATCCGTGACATGTACATTGCCTGCTTGTAAATGTCCGCGCTTTTCCCTTCTGCAACTCGCGGATTACCTAAAAAGACATTGTTGCACTAACTTTTCTTTCGTATACTCGGCTCCTGTAAACTTCTCCCTTCGTTGAACTTCATTGCCTTCGTCTCACTATATCGGATCTATCAATCTATATTCGCACAAAATTATTCAATTGACTCTTCTTTATAAATATGTGTTTCCAATGAGGATCTCATTAAAAAATGCAGGGATTTCTAAGAGTCGTAAATTTTCACTCGATTATCTGATTGGGCTCAAATTTTATAGGGATTTGTGTCTTGAAGAGTTTACTATCGTGTCGATGTGATATATTAGATCAAAATCCATTTCGACACTTTTCGGGAGGCAAATTCCTTCATATGATGCCTCAAATTAAGTTTTAGTGTCTTTGCGGGTTTTTTTTTAATTTTTAATTATCAGTTATATATTCATTTATGCATGTAATCAGAAAAATTAATTGACAAATAATGTCATTCTAGTTAGCTCTTAGTTATTTGTTAGCTTTAGATTCATTTGATAATTTTCTAAAATCAGATGTTTTTGTTTCGAGAATTTACCTTTTTCCTAATTTAGGGCCAACTCATAATGTCTTGTTAATGACATGCAACTCACATGCAACTTTTTTTTTTTTTTTTTTAAATAAAAAGCAGAACCTTTGTATTAAACTGGCAAAAAATGCAAACAACTGGCATACATAGGCCAGTTGTCCTGCCAACAGAGGAAACCAGGACAGTTGGCCTGTCCACTGTAACAGCAAAAATTAGGCGTAGATTTTCGCCACCCTGCCCGAGGGAAACTAGGGATTTTGTTCTCTGTGTTCAACCGCACAGGAAAGACTAGACTAGAGAAAGTTAAACTAGAAACATGAGAGTTATAGCTATGGTACATAGTAATAGGAAAGAGCATAAAAACTATAAAGAACCAGAACCTAATCAGTCGGAATTTCCTCCATTGCCCGGGAGAACGAAGGGYTGCGCGCAAGTAGGACATTGACGTCGTGGAGAGGCTTTGGAGTAGGCCACGTACAGCATATMCAAGTGCTCGCTGACTCTCATGGCTCAGAAGACCTGATCATCCACAAGGCTACGCACTTCGAAGATCAGTTGGAGGTGTTCGGGATGAAGCAACGRCGGTGATGGTGGCGAGTTCCTTCCTGGCTCCATTCTGTCTCGGCTCGGCTCCGGTCCCCTTGTCTTGCAATCCAGCGGTGTCCCGTGCTCTTGCTCCCCAGTAATGAAGTCTGGTGGCTCCTCCTCCACCACACAGGCCGTGTAGATTTCACTCTGAGTGGTGGMTGGCTGTGGAAAATTGCCCAAATTGGAAGCAATCGACGAGTGCTCAAAGYGCATCGGAGGATCCCAGTTGTCCGGGACAACAAACATCCTACTCTCAGAAAAATCAGCAGGGAGCGTAATAGACAGGTCCTCCTCCACATATGTTCGGGGCGGCGAAGGTGCAGTGGTGGCGCTGCCTCTGCGATTTTTCTTAGCCACGAGAATTGCCCGAGCGAACTTCTGGTGGCATTTCCTACGTGATTCTGCTGCATGCCAGCCAGTGCCTCGTCGAGGCCGACCCCGAATCCATGGCATGGTGAGCGCGAGGGTCAAACCTCCTGCTCTGCGGTGTTGAACCAGCTGCGGCGAATTCGTATGCAAGATGGGAGGTATGTTTCCCTTGTGACTGTAATGAACATAACCCAGCGCTGAGAAATACATTAACGTCGAGAGCTTAATGCTCTGGCCCTCCGTTCCATGTCCACGCGCAAGGAGCTCCATCATCATTCAGTGTCTACGGAGGCGAGGGATCGTATTAACTGCCCGCAGCCAGGAGGAGGGGCCTCTATTAATGGCGTTCATGTTGGCACCTCCACATGCCCAAGCTGCGCCTCCACGTGCTCAAGCTGTCCACGTAGCACCCCATCCGGGGCACATGCAACTTGTTAACTTCACATGCAACTTGTTAATTTATTGTTCAAAAGTTGACATCAATCACAACCAATCTTTCAACAATTCAATGACAATCAATCTTTCAACAACTAACCTTTTTTTTTAACACTTAGTTAATGAAATCATATTAATTTTTTTTTATTTATAAACAAAAATATAAAATATTTTAAGATAAAGTAATTATAATCCTAAAGTAGGAAGACTCCATTTTATTTATTCTTTAAGATAAAATAGTTATAATCATTTAAAGTGGGAAGAAGGCATTTTTTAAATAAAGATTGAATAATTAAGAGAAGACTGCATTTTATTTATTCTTTAAGATAAAATAGTTATAATCATTTAAAGTGGGAAGAAGGCATTTTTTAAATAAAGATTGAATAATTAAGAGAGAATTTGCAAGTCTCAATGTACCAACCAATATAGTAGTATGCCTATGTAATAAATGGTTTCTTTTTATTTCAAAATAAAAAATTGTGATTTAAAAAAAATAATAAAAATTATGATTTAAATTTTTTTTTATATAAATAATATGCTTATAATAAATAGTTTTTTTATATTA